>CAUYQG010258443.1:0-29646 GCA_963574415.1 Tarsius wallacei
GTTTTTTATTTTAAAGATGTGGGGTACAATTCAGGATTAAGTATACAAGTGGACATTGTACAGGTAAAGTTTGGGCCTCCCTTTGGTCCCCACTTTGCCTGGTTTGAGATCAGGTACCCTTATTGATGTTGTGTCCCCACCACCACCCAGGCAGTATCTCGCTACTGCCAATCCCATTCTTGCAGTATTATGGTAAATGTTCAGGGTCTGCTTATGAGTGAGAACACATGGTTCTCTGTACTTTGTTTCTGTGATACATCACTGAGAATTATAGACTCTAAATCCATCCAAGTTGCTTCGAAGTCCACATGTTTGTCCTTCTTTATGGCTGCATAATATTTCATCATGCATATGTACCACATTTTTTTCATCCAGTCCAGTTTCAATGGGCAGTACGGTTGGTTCCATGTTTTTGCTATTGGAAATAGTGCTGCAATAAACATGCATGTACAGGCATACTTTTGTTATATAAGTAATTATTAGGTCAAAATCTATGGAGAATTTTACAGAAGTTTTCATGGAGTAGTTACCCATACCTCTATTTCCTAAAAATTATTCCAGAGTATAAAGAAAGAAATTTCTCTCTCTCCCTCTCTCTCTCTCTCTCTCTCTCTCTCTATGTATATATGTATATATATACACATATATACACACATATATATGTATGTATGTCAAAATATATGATTAACTTAAGAATTTTAAGAGGAGGTGATTATCCCCTAAATATAATCACATTTTTCTGTATAAGCGGGAGGCAGAGAGAGTTCTGAGACAGAAAAGGAGGTAGTGTGACCACGAAGGCAGAGATTAGAGTTATACGACCACAAACCAAGGTGCTTGCAGTCACCAGAAGCTGAAAGAAGCCAAAAAAATGATTCCCCTCTCAAGACTTTGGGGGAGTGTGATCCTGTTGGCACCTTGATTTCATACTCATTTCTGTTGTTTTAAGCTACCAAATATGTGGCAATTTCATACAGCAGCCAAAGGAAACTAATACACTTCCCCATTTCATTTTAAAAGTATAATAAAATGTCTATTTCTGAATCAGACAGGGGCAGTATGAGAGAAAAAAAATTAGGCAAAAAGGGACTAACAAATATAATGTTAAGATCTTAAATAAAATATGCTACTGAAGTCAACTAAATGTATACGTAAATATATATTTATATATCTTTGTGTGAAGAATAAAAATGTACATACAAGTACTCTTTATTGATTTTCATTCTTTTATCTTTTCTAATATGTGCATTTGGGAAATATTGATTTGTAGTGTTTTCAGAATACATATGCATATATAAGTATAAATATAATAATATACATATGTATATATGTATACATATGTATAAATATGTTATATATAAACATTTATGAGATGTACAAAAAGAGAACATGGAACTTGGAAGAGGGAAAAATATTGAAGTAACAGTTAAGAATATTTTCACAACTGAAATAGATCAGTTTTTAGATAAAAGGGATTGTCAAGTGCCTAACAAAATGAACAAAACAGACTCACACTAAAGTACATCATAGAGAAATTTCAGAACACTGGGGACAAAGAGAATATCTGTATATTTCCAGAAGAAGATAAAATATCTCAGACAAAATATTTTTTCAGAAGAAAGACTGGTAACTAGTATACAACAGACAAGTTCCTTCAAAAATCTAAAGGGAAATTATTTTCATCTTAATATTTGATACAGAGCTAGACTGTCAGTTAAACATCAGGATAGAATAAAGACATTTTTAGACATACAAGATGTCAATACATTTATTACCCATGCAACCTTGTTCTAAAAACTACTAGAGAATATGCTTCACAAAATACTACAGAGAAAGTCTGGGACAAAGCATGCAGCAGAGACATTAAACAAAAGACCAGATATGGAAGAGAGATGAAGAGAATCCCTGGATGATGGGCAAGGGAGAGGCTGGATGGCAGCTGTCCACAGAAGACACCTGGACCAGAAAAGAGCAGGTCAGAAGGCTTTTAGATAAACTTTTTTAGGAATATAAAATATCAGGGTTCTTAATGGATTGAAACAGCTTAGGATGAGACTTTAAAACCTGGTAAAGTTTGGGTCTGAATTCCAACAAGTATATACCAAATTGAGCAAACAAAACTAGGGTAATTTTTGGCTCTAAGGAAAACAAAAAGTTGTTCAGGAAACAAAGTAGTCATAGATGACTAGACTGTGAATGTCATTGCCATTGTCATAATATACAAACACTGAGCGTTAATGTTAACTTACGGGAGTGTGTACTTATAATGAGAGAATGGGAGGATGTCTTGGGTTTGTGGTTACCGACCTGCAGAGATCTAAGTCCTTATCTTCTATAGTGATAATGCCTAAAACTAGAATTGTGAGAAATAATAATTTAAGTATATTATTTTAAGACGTGGAGACATACCCCCAAATAATCAAATAAAAGATTAAAATTTTGCCTCTGAGAAAGGAAAAGAGGGAAAAATGGCTGGCCGCCATGGCTTTTCACAAACAACCTTGTAGAAATATTTGACTCTTCAAATTATATTTATATAAAACTTTGTTACAAATTAAAACTACAAGAAAAATTAAAAACGACCACAACTCCAAATGTGCTGTAGCATTTAGAGAAAAAAAAAATCATCTCATGAATACAGAAAAAAGTCTGATAAAATGCAGTACCCTAAATATTTGCCCATGGCAAACATCCCACATAATGTTTAGGCCACAAAGCTTGTCATTTACAGCCAAGAATGAGGAGCAGAGCATGTCCCCACAACTTAGAGCAACCTGGCAACACCTGTAAAACTGAAGGTGCACTTCCACAACTTACAACTTGGTGAAGCTCTCAAACACGTGTACAAGGAGACATGGAGAAGAGTGTCCACTTCAATGGCACTGATATTAAGTGAAAAAAGGAAGACAATGATGAAATAAATAAACACGAAGTTACGTTGTAAATCTAAGAACGTAATGCTGAGTGGTAAACAAGGCAAAAGAAAAGGCCCTGCCCTAGAAACTGAGACTGAGACCAAGGAACCTGTGTTTGAGCAAGCCTCCCCTCCACCGAGTGATTTTGATGCATGCTGAAATTTGCGAGTCTCCAAGCTATGGAAACTGGTGATCGGTTGGATGTGTAGGTTAAAGGAGAGGAAGAGAAATAAGAATTATGTACAATTTCTGGCTTAAGCAACCAGGCAGTAAGAGGAAAATAAAGTCAAGATAAACATTGTACAAGTGTTTTGTACATTTGTCAGTCTGTTTCTACTCACAGCTCACAGATTCCTGGGCAGGGACCAGCTCCATCTTGAGCAGTCTCTGAACAACACAGATTACCTTCGAAGCTCATGAAAATGTTTGAAGTTTTCCACTGTCTTCCACATATGTCTTTCCCCATTCTAACTGCTGTTTAAAAACAATTTTTCTCTGTCAACAGATAGCTATGACTCCTGAGTCCTCTACAATTCCTGTTCAGATGAGGATTCTGACTGGCTGCAGAAACACAACAGAGGAAGGAGGTTATAGAGGGGAAGATTGTGTCAGTGAAAAGAAAGCAATCTCCATGAAATTGATCTTCCTTCTTTCAACAATCTATCTTAGGCCTTTAAATGTGTCCCATAAGTCTGTTCTGGCCCAATATTTTTAGGGCCCTAAAGAATGAGAAATGTGGAATAAATTATTTGTCTTAGTCACCAGCCTGGATTTAGGTAACAAAACGTGGTGTGATCTGCACCTTTGAAGAGGTCTTGGTTGCAACATACCAACTTGACTTCAAAACCCCCCAACACCTGGTTTCTCTCCACTTCCTCAGTCTAGCCCACCAATGCCAAATTAATTTTCTGGATGTGCCTGGAACACAACTGTTATTCATTTTCTTGTTTTTGAAATTGGAGGAAACTGTCATATGTCCAGAGAGATAGGATGTGTCCCTAGATGGAGACTCAGCAGGAAAAAACTTTAAAAAGAGAATTTCATTCTTAGCACTTTTCTGTCTTTTTTACTTTCCTGAAAAAATATGTTGGAAAAACCTAAAAAGAGATTGGTTAGAAGAGTGGTTTGGGGTTTGTAAATTCACATGCAAGTGCAAGGTAGGAGTACCTCCCTGGAAGACATTTCAGCCTTGGGTGAACTGGTCAAGTCCATCGCAAAAGTATTAAGAAGATAATGCTTGGGGTGGAAGCATGGGACACAAGGGGGCTGCCTATAGGACCATAGACAGGAACCGTGCAAGGCCTTAGGATACAGTATACAACACAGTCATACCTTCTGAAGTGATCAAGAACACTGGTGGCCCATCGATGGACAGTAAATGTAGTTTGGAGGCAGGCACCTTGGGTGCTAACCATCCAGGCACTGCCTCAGCTTCCTGGGGCTTCTGTTCTCTGATGATGGGCAGTGCTCTTGAAAGGAGCTCAGGTGACTTGCACACCTAAGTCTCCCATAACTGTAGGCCCTTCAGATAGAGTCCTCTTGTCTCAGACTGCTTAAACACATTCAAACAGCATTTGCCTTAATCCTTTCTGCTCTGTCCTTCCCCTGCTTTCTGTCTATTTTGATTATTCTTTTTTTTCCCTCTTCACCAAGTGGGTGGAAAGATCTCGCTCTTACACAAAATATTTTTCCCCAGATTTTTAATCTGTTCCATATGTCTATTTTCTTCTCTTGAAGGCCCAAGTTTTTGAGACCTAAAATGTAGAAAAGATTATTTTTCCTCTCCTTCCTGTTGTTACCTTTTTATTTGGGAGCTGAGGACAAATAACTCAGACCAGCATGGTTTCTTGAATGAGAGGGAGGGAAAACTGGAAGAAGACAACCTCCACAGAATGATGGCCGAGATGACATTGAACCACATGAAACCACTGGCATTCAACACAGTGAAGGATAACAACACCTCTTCTGCCTTCCAGGTCTGTTATCAGGATCAAATAAGGTCATGTAAAGATGTATAAAAATGCAGGTAATTATTTGTAGCAACTGCTTTTGAAGTCTCATTGAGGCACTGTGTGACTTCATGGATATTATTGCTATCAAATTTAGAAAAGATGGCCGGGCTTGGTGGCTCAGCCTGTAATCCCAGCACTTTGGGAGGCCGTGGCGAGTGAATTGCCTAAGCCCATGGGTTCGAGATTCATCCGGGCAACTTGGCGAGACCTCATCTCTACAATAAATCAAAAAATTAGCCAGGCGTGGTAGTGCGCGCCTGTAGTTCCGGCTACTTGGAAGGCTGAGGCGGAAGGATTGCCAGAGCAGAGCGGGTTGAGGCTGTGGTGGCCGGGAGCATGCCACTGCACTCCAGTCTAGGCGACAGAGTGAGACCCAACTCAAAAAAAAAAAAAATTGGAAAAGATGAAAATAAACTCGTCTTCAGATGCCCAAGAAAAGTCAGTAGCATTTCAGTTATGAATGATAGAGGAGCCATTAGCAAAATCTCAATTTTTTGCCCCAGGCTCTGGCTTGATACATACCCTCTCTGGTTAAAAAAAAAAAAAAATGATTATTTTGCTTACAATTTTAATCTTCTCCTCTTCCTCCCCCTCCTTTTTCTCTTCCTTTTCCTCCCCTTTCTCTTTTCTTTTCCCCCCTCCTCCTCCTCCCTTCTCTTCTGTCTCAATTCATTGAGCATTACCTAAAGCCAGAGTTTAGTCTAAGTCTCTTACATAATTTTTCACACTTAATTATGTTATTCTCTTTTCTATGCTCTTTCTGTTCCCTGATCCAGCCAGTTGTAGTGAATATTTACTTCAAAATGTCAATTTGCATAACATACACTTTTGGAAATAGTATATTTAATTGGGAGGAAACAGCCTGTGTTTAGACAGTCCACTTCCTTTCCCCACAGCAGAACCCACACACCCCATGTGGGTCTCTCCAGTTAGCGGAATCTCTGGGACCCGAGGCTCATTCCAGTCATTTCTGTAGGCTCGCCTTTCCCGCCCATGGCCCTGCTGGTGTGGACCCTGTTCTGTCCTCCCAGAGGTCCCATGAGCTCTCTGGGCACTCCTGCTGCTGTGAGCTTATCTTACCACATCCTGAACACAAGCCTCCCATGTTAGTTCTCATCCCCCCTTAGCCTTTCATACAAGTGACAGTAATGGTCTCCAGTATGTTGAAAGCCCATCTGTGAGGGGCTAATTGATGTCCCTCTGTCATTCTGTGTTTATTTTCTCCTTCCTTGCCTCTAGAAGCATGGCCAGAGCCAAAGGCCATGCAACAGCTCCTGCTGGCAAAATCCTGCTTGTATTATTTCCTCCCTGGCAACACTTATTTACCCAGCTTGTCAAGTGATTGAAGCCCTGGCGACACCATCTGTCTCCCTGTGTCTGAACCTGCTCGTGGTGTTGGCTCCGTCTCCAGGAGCGGCTGCTCTGCCGCGGGCTCCTCTCCCTGAACGCCTGCCAGCCCTGGCACTCCCTCGCTGGTGGCATCTCCACTTCACACTTGTTCATTTGATTAGCACCTGCATGTGTGCATTAACTGTTCAGCTTCCACAGGGGGGCGGTGGGGGGGGCAGGGTAAGGGGGCAGGGGGAGACTCTCGGCCACTTTGCCTTAGTTTTTGAATTCCTTTGGTTGTGTCTATGCCAACTCCACCTCCTTCTTCAGAACCAGGTTCTGTTGGTTCTGTCCTCTCAGTAGCCCTCAAATTCCCCCCTCACCCACCCTCTGGTCCTCCCCACCCCCACTCCAATCCTGTTTTCCTGTCATGACCTCCAGCTCAGGCTCTCTTGAGTTTTCTTGCCTGGAGAACTGGAGTGGCCTGCTCTCCTGGAAGGCAGGCCTGACCTCCTACAGACCACAGGGTCCATGCGACTTTGCTGAAACACCATGGCACACTCTGCTCGCATCCTTCAGGAAATTTCTGGGGTTGCAGCTAAGCGCATCTGTAAGGTACTGTCTGGACATAGACTGTTTCCGCCTATACCTGGCTTGTTTAGCCTCCTCCTTCAGGGAGTGGCCTCTGGCCAAGGCTGGTCTCTGAAGGATAAGCATATTCCCAGCAAAGCTGAAAATGATGTAGGCATCACTCTTAATCAATGTAATTGCACACACCGGATAGGAATTTGAATGAGTAACTTGATTGCTTTGGTTATAAAATTGCTTCTATACTGCCCCAAGGTATGTATTCCTCACAAACCTGACACCATCAGTGTTTCCGGTACTTTCTGTAAGTTCTAATAAACCAGTGTCCTTCCCTGCTGGACCTCTGGGTGACTCCTTTGGAATAAGTAAACAATACGTGTAAGCCCTCTCAGATTTGGGGCTACCATGTTACACCATCCTTGCTAATCATGACATTTTCAAAAACTCCCCTTTGCTCTTTTTTTCTAGCAGTGCATCATGTGCATCCTTCCACTTGTTTTTGTCTTGCACAAAGCCCTGGCAGTGGTGCTGAATTGGGTGGGGAAGGCAGAATGTTGCCCCTTAGGGGACACTTGGCAATGTCTGGAGACTATTTGGTTGTTATAACTGAGGGTGGGGGGGAACGACTGACATCTAGTAGGTAGAAACCAGGATTCTGCTGAACATCCTCCAATGCACAGGACAGCTGCGCTCACTCAGCAAGTAATGACCCAGCCCCAAATGGCAAGTGTTGAGGCAGAGAACCCTATTCAAGCCTGACCAACTTGCCAGGAGCTCTCCGGATGTTATACCCTCTTGTGCCTCTGAATCTATGCTCAATGGTCTTTCCTGCGCAGTACAGTCCTTTCCCCCACCCTTTGCCTGTGTCTAATCCTTCACCAAGGCCCAGCCCAAAGATTTACTTATTTTTGATTTTTCTGACCATGGATAATGTCTACTTCCTCTTCTGAGCTTCCGGTCATCTCCAAATTTAAGCAACATACATTTACAAGGCATTTATGGGGTACCAGCACTGTGGCAGGTTCTAAGATTAAAGTAGGATGCAAAATTAACATGGACACTGCACTAATAAAACCAGCAGTCTGGAGGGGGAGACAGAAAGTCACTAAGTAATCAACTCGATACATGTGCTATCCAACTCTCTATGCTACCTCCTCTCCTCGTAAGAGGACTCATGGCCTTTATTCCTGAGTTTTATTCAGGGGGCTCCCTTGGGCCAGTCATTGGCAAGCTATTTTTTTGACAATGTGCTATAATTTCTTCATGACCTCTCTTGAACACATGGCCAGCATCCCAGTTCCTCAGCACTGCATGCCAGGCCATTCTCAATGGCCCTTCCCTCCCCTCATCCCCCACCCCCGTGGTCCTGCCACACTCCAGGCCACCTGGAATGGTTTGGAATGCTTTTCCTCAGCCCCTCGTTCTTTTGGTAAATTTCCCTTCTTCCATCAAGACCCAACTTATATGTCACCGCCTGGTCTCAGCTTTCAAAACACAGAATGATTTCCTTCTCCGCTGGTGAGCAACCTCTGCACGTGGTACATATTCACATCAGCACTCAGAAGAAAAACAAGGAAGACAGAGTTCTGGGGCCTGGCATATCTGAAATTACTTAATCTTTCTAAGCCTCTATCTCTTCGTCTGAACAATGATAAAATAATATTGCCTACCTCATACGTTTCTAAACATATTAAATTCAGCACAATATTAAATATTCAAAACATGTTAACAGGTATTACTACCTCTAAACATATTATAGGCTTGAAGCTGATGGCGTGGCTTTCCCTGGACCAACTGCTTCTTCCTCCTTGAAGTCAGAAACTGTGTTTTATTTGTCATTATAGCCCAGGGACAAGAAAAACCTGAAGAGTCAATGCTTGATGAACATTTGAGTCAGGGATGGAGACCCAGTTGAAAGTGGTCTCTCCTGTAGCAACTTAATACCTAACATTATTGGGCCCTACAGAAGTAGGGTAAGCACTTTGATGGATATCTTGATTTAATCCTCACAAGCACCCTATGAGATTGGTATCATTATTAGTGTCCATTTTACAGATGAGAAAACTGAGGCACAGAGAGATAGAGAGCCTGCCCAAGGTTACATGGTATGTGGCAGAGTCCAAATTTAAATGTGGCAGCTGATTCCAAATTATTAGATCTAGCAAACTGGAAAATGAGATAAAAACCGATATTTATTTTAATAACTCATTGATAATGTTGTACAACGGATACACAAAGAAGCTTTTTGTCTAGATGCAGATAATACAAAAACTCCTGCTTCTTATTCAGAGACACCAAAATTAGTTTGGGCTTCTAGAAGCCATTCCCAGTAAGAATCAGTAGGGTATAGGTTGGGGCCGGGGCTGGGAGGTGCTTATCTTCTAACCCAATTTAGGTGCTTTTCAAACAAGGCAACTCCACATGCTCCTTCTTTATTTCCCAAAATATTAGGGAATAACAATGTAAATAGAAAGGGAGAGAATTAGAGAAATTAATGCATCACACCAGAAAGATGGAGAGAAAGTGGTTTATGGACGGATGAACAAGGGAACGTCTTGGTGGAGTTCCCAAGCAGGGATGACACTGTCATCTACCCACCTAGGCCACTGAATTGCCAGGTTCATACTGGGAGGAGCAGAAGGGACGTGTCAATAAATGAATATGAGACACAGTGTCTGCAGCATCTCAGGCTCAGGTGGTTCCCGTGACAGGAGCTTCCAGAGAATAACTCAGCTGCAAAGGGCTCTCAAGCTACCTGGGCTCCTAGGGCATCTATTTAAATTTTTAATTTTAGCCAAATGAGAATCATCCCTGCAGCAAAGTAGGATGAGCTACTGAGTTTTGCAATTTGCTCTTGGAGGAAACTGTAATTAATCCTCCAAAAAGTCGATGAGATGTAAAACTTGCAATATGGAGCACAAATGTTATTAGAGTTTCAAGCTTTTCCTGTGGATTAATGATGCTGCTGCCTCATTCTAAGACACAGCTCTGGGCACCAGGTTGGGTTATAGGTGACTGCTTGGGTTATAGATGACACTGTCATAATGAGGTCCTTCAGGCTACCTGGTGGCTGAATCTCCCGGCTCAGGAGAAAAGATAACTCAGGTACACCCTGAAGCCCATTTAAAGAAGGCAGAAGAGGGGCACATCCATGAGCGATATGCCTGTGTAACAGGTTGAAAGGTCTCATACCCCAACCAACACCCCGTTGCTCTGCTCTCCTGACTGAGGAGTGTATAAGCCACAGAAACCCCCCCAAATCAAACAGACCAGAAATCCTGAGCACTCAGGAAGGGGCCATTGTGGGGAGGGGCAGAGAGGTTGACAGAGATGGAAGAAACCACTTGGATTGGGAATTTGAGAAAAACATTGGCCCAATGACCTCAATGTAATTGATTTGTGGGGAAGATGGAATGTATTGAAGAGGAAGCATAAGGGAGCTGCTTGATTTGCAAACTACCAAAGAGGAAAAATAAGTCAATTATCATGGAGCTAGTTGATTAAATAGATTAATATAAATATATACTATTTCTTTGTGTGTGTGTGTGTGTTTGAGTCTCACTCTGTCACCCAGACTGCAGTGGCACGCTCCCGGCCACCGCAGCCTCGACCTGCTGGGCTCTGGCGATCCTTCCGCCTCAGCCTTCCAAGTAGCTGGAACTACAGGTGCACGCTACCACACCCGGCTAATTTTTTTGATTTATTGTAGAGATGAGGTCTTGCCAAGTTGCCCAGGCGGGTCTCGAACCCGCGGGCTCAGGCAATTCACTCACCTTGGCCTCCCAAGGCACGGGATTACAGGCTGAGCCACCGAGCCTGGCTAAATATATACTATTTCAATGCTTGCAGTCGGGATGGAGCAGCTCCCCAAGGGCAAATGTATACTATTCTCAAGAAGGGGAAAGACAGGCTGGGAAGACAGAGGAAGCACATATTTCCTGCTCAGGTCACATCCTCATATATGGAATCATATGACCAGTCAATATTCAGCAAACAAGAAAGGAAAAGCAAACTGGATCCTGAAGCTGAACACCAAACTTTAAATAATTATAATGCTATCAAATATCCTTAATGTAGGAACTAACATTAAGGTATAGGTCGGGTACATGTTGGGACCAGGGCTGGGAGGTGCTTACCACAATTTTGTATTCCAGGTTCTCTCACTCATACAGAAGCTTCTTGAGTATTTGTTAAAATGATGAATGAATTTCTTAAACTAGACATGTGGCTCATAATATGACTGAACCAAGAGTTCTTTATTATAACTACATATATGACATGTTACTACATATCTAATTTTATTGGCAAAACATCAATAATTACGTTATACATGTACTATATATTCCATAGGATATACAATTATATGATATTCATAAAATCTGTAATATAGGATTATGTATCACATCGTTATTTATAACTATATAAATTATGTATATATGTTATATATAAAAGTATACTAGCAGAGCACTGGTATTAGAGATGTCTGGTTAATAGAATTCTGCAGTTGCTGGAATTATTGGTAAAAAAAAGGTTATTGTTTTAATCGTTTGTCAATGAAAGATATGACGGACAAGTTGTTACTGTGAGTGACCAGGAGTCTGGGCAAGTGACTTCTCGCTGTTACACCTGATAACTCAATACCTTCCATATCTGCAGCTTTCCTTTCCCCAAGAAGCAACACATTTCAACTCTGAACCCAATGATCCTCAGCAGCTCAGCCTTTGCTTGGCTTCAGAGCTTGTCTAGACAAATGCCTTCTCTAGAATACATTTATTTCCTTGTAGGAATTAACAAAATGATTCTGCAATCAGAAAGACAGCCAGGGTATGATTAGCCCAAGTGCACTGAATAAACAGCATTGTAGTTCCCCAAGTGTTGACAAAATTTACAATATTGCAAATTACAAAATTCATTCTGGGTTATTCAGGGGCAATTAAAATTAAATACTGAGCTCCTCAACTTTACTGCCCTGTGCCCCAGACATGGAGCGTGCAGAAGGCACCTGTTCTTCCGCAGGATGTCACAGTAGGCTTTGTAAAGCCCTGACCAGGATTAGGGCTCTGGTGCCAGCACCGCCCTAGGTCCTTGGCTCCCCAAGCCCATTCCAGCAGGGCCTGCTGTGTGTGGCCTCTGGACCCTGCTATGACATGGCAGCATGGCTGCGAGCATCAGCTCGGCACTTCAACTCTAGAAGAAAACCTCCTGAAGGAGAGAGGGGCTGAGGAGACCAGCTGGGAAGGTTAGTGAGAGGGACTTGGGCTTAGGACCAGATGATATGCCGATAATGGGTGTTTTCATGGGTGGTTTATCTGGAAATTGTAGATAAGGCAAAGCAGAGACAGGAGGAGGGCCCAATTAGGATATTTTAATCATAAAATGAAGGAAAAAGAGCTAGCCAAAGTAATGCCATCTTATTTATTTGTTTATCTCAACTGGATTAAGCGGAATGACTAAAATCTTACATAATGTAAGACATCAACTGCAAGTAATATTCATAATACCAAATGGAGAAATTATATTTCAGCCCAAATGCCATTCATGGAATTAAAAAAGATGACCCCACAATTTGCTGCCTTTGGAGAGGGATTTGTAAGTAACTCATGGAAGAATTAACAACATGGACAGACGGTGCACTTTGCAGTGGAGGAGGGGACCGCTGCACTTAAGTGCTGCCTCCTCCTTCCTTCCTCCCACTCCTGCTAAATGAAATCAGACCCATGTGTCAAAGGGACTCGGTCACTTTGTCTGCATATTAACTGTTATATTAAGATTTGCTGCAAAAAGACAGTCCATTAAAGTTTTGCCTCCAAAGAGGGAAAGGAGTGGAAATAAATTATCAGCTGAAGGACATTTTAGGAAGAGCTCTTTTGAGCATTCATTATTGCTATTTAAGACGAATTGAAATCAATTGTTCCAGTGCCTCAACTCTACCCGGTTTTGTTTTGCCCTTGGGAAAGCTTTCTTTCTTCCCACATCTGAGCCAACAAACAGGGTTCTGATTTGTTAGCTCTGTAAAAAAAAAAAAACAGCAAGGAGGTAACCCAGCTTCCATAACAGATTGCAGACTGTGGTTTCCCTGGAATGCAGAATTGGGGTGAAATCTCTTCCTCACAAGAAGCCACACAGGAGGGATTCTGGGACAGTTGCATGACACTCACTGAGGAACAACCAAAGAGGTCAATAAGTCAATTATCGTGGTGCTATTTGATTAAATATATAAATATAAATAGTAATATTTGGCCAGGGTGAGGGTACATGATGCTGGGGTCCCTGAGGTAGTATCGGAATGGAGCCCACCAAATCATCTGCAGGGAGACGTTGTTAATCTTACACCTTCTGCCACTCTCCCAGGAATGCACAGCTCAGTGTCACCACCCTTCCTGCCTTTGCACTTGCTGTGCCCTCTGCTTGGAACTCCCTTCCCTAGTTTGACATGCAGGCGGATTGTGTGATCCATGATGATGGGCAGAGTCCTGCACTTGAAACATAAGCGACATGGACCTGCCTTTGTGCCTGAAATCCCCACATTTCTAAGCGTGTCACTTTGAAGGCATCTCTTAAGTCATAATGTTTCCAATTATTTGTAGTTAATTGAAGCTGAATCATATTATCATATTAATCATAAGAGAGACCAGGATGCAAAAGATTGGGGCACAGGATAGATCAATTTTGATGGGAAATTAAAGGAATAAGAGAGGACGTGTGCTTCCAGCAAAACAGGCTGGGGAAAAGAGCATTGAACCAGGAACCACAGTTGGGAGTCTTTGTTTCTTAGAGACTGCATGGCTTTAGATAGGGCCTTTGGGATTTTAGAGTCTCAGCCTTCGCATTATTAAACAGGGGTAATATCATCTTCCTCAATAGCCTCACAGGGTTACTGTGATTACAGCAAAAGTTGATTAAGAGCAACTCAAGGTTCAGTGAAGCTCATAGAATTTTGCAAATCCTGTTAAGAAAAAAGATTACAAAATTATATGTAAATATAGAAATTTAGAATTCAAAAAATCATAATACATTATAGAAAAAAACTGTATTCCTCTCCCCAAACAAAAACTGTATTTCCAGCTCAAATTTCTTTGCCAGTTGCCAAAAAAAAACCATGGCCACACCAAAGTCAGCAACCAGGGGGAGAAAGATGATAGAGAGGAAGTCAGAGGAAAGGGAGAGTGGTCTTAACAAATTACAGTTAAAATGCCAACATTTGCAAATGATACTAAAATGCAGACTATATGAATACATAGCTGGGAATGTGTTCCCATTGGAAGGGGCTAGAAAAACCCCGAGGGACTCAGAAACCAAAACTTCATTAGCCTCATAGTAAATAAGCTTCTGAGATGATGTTTGTTGAAGGTTATCAGGGACTGTAAATTGCAATCATGTATAAACGAAGGCTGTTGCTTTCATGTCCCCCACTTCCGGAATTGACGCCTGATGGGAAGTCTATTAAACCAGGGGTCCCCAACCCCTGGGCCATGAACTGGTACCCTTGGCCTGTTAGGAACTAGGCCACACAGCAGGAAGTGAGCAGCAGGTGAGTGGAACTCGCCTCCTGTTAGATCAGTGGTGGCATTAGATTCTTGTAGGAGGCAAACCCTATTGTGAACTGCATATGCCAGGGATCTAGGTTGTACACTTCTTGTGAAAATCTAATGCCTTCCCCCAACCCCAGTCTGTGGAAAAGTAACCTTTCACAAAACCAGTCCCTGATGCCAAAATTGTTGGGAACTGCTGTATTAAACAGATTGCTATTCTAATACCATTGCAGTAAACTTGGTGTAAACTGGAGTTTAGACTATTTTTATTACTACCATGACATAAATTACTCAGTTGAAAGTTTATATTTACTTAAATTTTGTGTCTCAAAAGACATACACCCAATTCCATCTATAAAGCAAGCTTAGATTTATCAGTGATTTGTTCAGTTTATAGAACATTTAAAATATATACTTCAATTTGTAGTCTTGCATTTTCTCTTGCTATATAACAAAACACCCTGAAATGTTGTGTCTTAAAACAGTAACAATCATGTACTTTCTCATGTGCTTTCATGCATTCTGGTGGTCAGGTGTTTGGGACCTCGTCAGTGTTCCTTACCCTGCCTTCTGTTGGTACAGGAAGTTACAGAGTTAGCCAGAGGCCAGTGGAGGGAACACAGGCTTCACCTTTTAAAAGAGAATTGTCAACACCACATCATAAGAAGAACAGATAGGATGGGACATGTGTTGGTGCAAACATCTTTAAATAGAGTTTGATGCAAGCATTTCTGACATAAATTTGGGAGATGCTAGGGCAAATATTTTTTGTTTTCATCAAGAAGGAGCACTTTAAAGCATTTTATCAGAAAGGAGCCCAGTGGGCCTGGGTTCGAATCCACTGTCTATATCTTATTCCCTGGGTCACACTGGGAGAAGTTACTTAACCTCTCAGGGTTTCTGTTGCCTTGTCTATTAAACTCTAATACACGATGATTCTAATGAGCCTTAAGTAAAGTAAGGTTTGTGAAGCAATCAGCCACTGGCTGGCACATAGTGAGTGCTCAACAAATCATAGGTACATTTTGAAGATGAGTAAACAGAAACTGACTCATTAAATAATTGCTCATTAAGTAATTTATCAAAGTCACAAACTAGAAAAAATCAAATTATTAAAGCAAAATGTTTTAAACTAAAGTTCAAAATATTTTAACCTAAAGTCTTCACAATAACAGACCACTGAATATTCCACTCGCATGGGGAAAAAAGTGACCAACACTTTGTGTTTGTATGTTTGTTCATAGCCTATTCACTCTTATGACTTGATTATAAATAGAGACTCTTAGTCTAAATTGAAATACCAACTGGAAAGTTCAAATTTTCCAAGTCCTAGGTGCCCATTATTTATTTTTCGATGATAAATATGATGCACATTATTGGTGATGCAAATACTGAACTTATGAATTACTTTTTAAATTATTTAATTAGATAGGATATTTAATATTTATAATTAATAAGATTCTGGAGTTAGAAACAAATTTCCATTTTTTCCCCCTTAACAGACTTGGTATAAACAATAACTCAGTTGAGTTTAGCACACAGGAAAATGCGATCATATTTTTTAAATTGTTGTGCATAATAACTAATTGTGTTCTCCTTTGTAATGTTAGAGGTGATTAAGGGCCTTTGCTTACCTAGAATGATTTGGACCATGTCTGCTGGGAGGTTGAGAGAAAGGGTTGTGGAAAGTGTTTTATATACTGAACGTACACACACGGTTCCATAATTCATCAGCTCCACTTATGCACACCTTCCTGTGCATTTACAGAGACTGCATACATTACACAGTGACGGATGGGATGCTGATTACATAAAATGTGTTGCTCTTGCTTAGAATACATATCTTTTAACATTAATTTAAGAAATTCTAATGGGTGATCTTAAAAAATTACTGTTTATACCAGAATTGGACACCAGGGAATACTAGAGTTATTAGGAATTTAGCAAACAAAAAGTTTGCTCTTTTTTGACTTTGCAGAGGGTGCTTCTTACTCTTTCCCTTCAAGACTAAGTAACAAAACAAATAAAGTCACGAAGTGCTATCTCAGTGCTTTAGTAATTCTTGATATCATCAGATCCACTGCTCCCAAGAAAGTTAACGATACTGAAAGAGCTTACCAGTTCTATCTTCCCTCTAGGAGATCACTGGGTACCTCCATTTATTTAAACTTCTCAGAAATCAAGTAACAAATAGCTTGGCTTAACTCAGTGTGTCTCAAGTATATTTTAACAGGAAGTTCTTTGGCTTTTTTCCTTCAAAGAATATCAGTTGATATTTCATAGACATGATCCTCTTTTAAGGACTATACACTCACTATCCCAGTGATACCATTTTATTTTATTTATACCATTTATTTTATTTAGCCAAAAGCCTACTGATGGACAGCTGGGTTGAAAGCAAGATTTTGCTATTTTCAATCTCTCTCCTTTTTGCAAATGGTAGCCATGATGATTGTTTTTAGATAGATTTCAAAATTTAGAATGCAAGGTATTGACCCGATCTTGCTATATAAGCTATAAAACAGTCTCCTGAACATCACCAAAATTGCTCCCTGGATGTCAGAGTGCAGTCATCCTTCCTGCAAGGTGGACATAGTGATGATGAGGGCAAGAGGTGCTGATGATCAGGAGCAGACAGAGCCCTGTGGTTGCCATTTGCAAGTTCTGCTACTCATCAATCGCAGGCTGACACAAATAAGCACCAAATGTGGAAGGAAGGTAACTGTGTTCCAAAAGCCAGCAGATGGGGAAAAGGCCAGGCTCGTGACTCAAACCATTTCAAAATTTTAGGCTGAGGAAAGAGGATTCTAAAGGGAAAGAGTGAAATGAGGAGTGTCTGGGAGCAGCACCGGAAGCAGATCTGGCTTCAACGGTCATCTTGAATTGCTGTCCACCTGGAGAGACAATGATGCCATCCCAGTTGTGGCTGGGTTGTAGGTTAATTGTCTTCAGGTGACCTCTAAACAATGAGGAATTCTGCCAGAGTCTCCATACTCTGTTATTCTGAAGTCAGTCTTCGGAGTTTCTCAAGCAAGTACACAATTAGATTAGAAGAAAAAAATCCTGTAAACTGTAGGCAAAGAGAGAAAAATATTTAAAACTATTTCTCAAAAACTGAAATGGAAATTCTCGGTTACCCTGTGGGCTGCATTCCTACGGAAGCCAGCTCTCTGCCAGGCCCTGCCGGGCCCTGCCTCCATCTCAGGTCTGGAAACACATTTTTGTCAAGTGTCAGGTCTACCACAGAAGCAGCAGGTGAACACCTCTGGCTTTCTGGCTGAGAAGATCTTGGGATAATGTGTGATTACCCTGAATGACACTCATGCAGCTCGGGGAGTGGCTGAGCTAACTACACAAGTTACGGAGTACCAACGCTTCTTCTGCAAATCCCCTGCCCAGCACTTTTAGTCTTCTTCTCATTTGTTTTCAGCTTTATTTTCTGACTACAAAAAGAGAAGTACATTAAGTACAAAGAACAACACTCCAAACTCCATCTGTTGACTGGGGTGCGAGTGACACTCATCTCTACTTGGCTTTCAGCTCCTGTTACCAGTGGTGAATATAATTTCTCACATAACATTCGGACAAGTGACTCATTTGTGGTCAGGAAGCAGATACATTCTTGTGTATAAATATTATCATAATTCATGTATTTTGAAAAAATTCTAAGCCCGTCCAATTTGCACTATGACTGTAACATTAGCATCAACCCTGGCATGATTGTATTACTGAATACGTTCCAGAAAAAAATCCTCTTTGTCTCTGTACTATATCCAAACCTCATCACCTGATATTGAACTACTCTTGTCTCCAAACATCACCAGCTGGTATTGAACTCACTCTCCTTTACACACATCACTAGCTGGTGCTGAACTCACTCGTGTCCAAACATCACCAATTGGTGTTGCATTCACTCTTATGTCTAAACATGACCAGCTGGTGTTGAACTCACTCTTAAGTCCAAACATCACCAGTTGGTGTTGAACTCGTTTTCGTGTCTAAACATCACAAGCTGCTGAACTCATTCTTATGTCTAAACATTACCAGCTGGTGTTGAACTCACTACCTTGTGTTGCCCTCACTCTTGTATTCAAACAACAGCAGCTGATGTTGAACTCACTTTTGTATTTAAACATCACTAGCTGGTGTTATACTCACTCCTGTGTCAAGACATCACCAGCTAGTGTGGAAGCCACTCTTGTATTCGTGCACCACCAACTGGTGTTGTACTCACCATTGTATCCAAATACAAGAAGCTGACACCATTTTTTCTTCCTGAAATAACTCCTTTTCTCTCTCCTTACTCCCATATCCTTTCTCTCCTCTTGTTTTTCAGGGCTTAGATTCTGTCCAAAACCTTTGTGAAGCTTCCTCTACCTATCCTAACCCAATAGAATCCCTTTTTCCTTGTTTCATTAGACATTTGCCATGTTTGGACTTATGTTTTGCTATCTTTTAACAAATCTCTGTGTGCTTTGTCTTCAGCTAGTCTATAAACGTCTTGAAGTTGGTGACTGTCTTTTCATTTTTTTCAGATGTGAACTGTACATCATCTCTTATCTGCAAGCAATTATAAGACACAGCCACCTTTTATGTATACCCAAGTGGACATAGAACCTACTGGGTAACTCTCAACTACTTTCTTAATATTTTTTACAATGAGTGTGCTGGGGTACTTATCTCAAGTATTGACTAACAGTAAATGGTTAGAGGAAAGACTATTTCCAGACATTTATCTAGATGCTGCCTGATGCTAGGATCCATCCTGGGTTCTGGAGTAAATCAGCAAATAAAACAGACACAGTCCCTGCCCTCATGAAGCAAATGCATTGAAGACTTTTTGCTCTTGAAAAACTATGAAGCCGACCTTGAAAACGAAGCGACAAAAGAAATATGAAAGGCCATTTGGAATTCTGGACATAAAATACATGCATCACCTATTTTATGCAGACATGCTAGTTCGTGGTTACATAAAACAGGGACTTTTTTATTATTTCATGAATCGACCATAGATTATGCATACAAGTGGGACATAAAAGAATAATGAAAAAGATGAGACCTGAATAATAAATCCCTTGAAAGTCTTTTTCTAAATAAAAAAAAAACACTTTGTCATGAGAATAAATCCCCCCTGCGTTGGCTTCTGCCTTTGCTCTTTTCTGGGTCAGTAGAAATGAAAATATATTAGGAGACTGCATGTACATTACAAATCTTTGCAATATCTTCAAGTCAACACTAGACCTTTATGAACCAAAGGGAAATTCTCAGAATGAATACATTTTAGGAAGGGCACCTAATAGCATTTGAAAAACCTGAAAATACCTACCTATTTGTCTAGGCATTGGGCTATTAGCGTAATAAGAAACTGAAGCCAAACAAATTATGAGACAGCTTTTAGTGACAGTTTTCAGATTGCAATTGCACACATTGTGAACACACAATAAGCGTTAGATGATAGTCATGATAAGGTGTTATGGGAATGTTCTGTAGAATAAATAAAGTGAGCAGTTGGGGTGAGGCGACAGTTACTGCGGAACTTGGGTCCATATGTAGGAGACAACAGGCTGCACATGTGTCATTTCCATAATATGATATCAAATTGCTTCCCACTGTTAGAAATTTTCAAGCCACAGTGAATGATAGATGAATGACTGCGAGGTAGAATCAGAATGCTCTATGATAAAAATGAGGTATTGATTCCGTGAGATTTTAATTTAGATTAGTTTACTTAGAAAAAGTAATAAATTGAAATGTACTTGACACAGCTCACATTTGGATGACTTATCAGGATTCCAAAATGAAACCTTAGGCAAGCAATAATTTTAGCTGTAGCACTCGCCCAAGTCGCCCTCGCTAAATTACAGCATCTTTGCAAATACTTTGGACAAGAACGAGACAAGTAGTATATCTTCAAATGACTAATGGGAGCCTGCGTGGCAATGCCAGAAGAAAAGATGGGAGAAGAACTGGAAGTGAGTGGCTGGCCACAATAAATTAGGAAGACAAACATCAGAACTATTAGAAAAGTGGCCCAATGTAAGCCATGCCGTATATCTGCCCGATGCCTACCTAGTGTAGTTTGGTGGTTTCAGATGATCAGAGGAAACTGTAGGCAAATGTGGAACTGGAACTTTTTTTTTTTTTGAGTCTCACTGTGTCACCCAGACTGGAGTACAGTGGCCACTCCCGGCCACCGCAGCCTCGACTTGCTGGGCTCCGGCAATCCTTCTGCCTCAGCCTTTCAAGTAGCTGGAACTACAGGCACATGCTACCACACCCGGCTAATTTTTTGATTTATTGTAGAGATGAGGTCTTGCCAAGTTGCCCGGGTGGGTCTCGAACCCACGTGCTCAGGCAATCCACTTGCCTCGGCCTCCCAAAATGCTGGGATTACAGGCTGAGCTACCGAGCCCGGCCAGAACTGGAGCTTTTTAATTCATCTCTAGGTTTCTTGAGATTTTGACTTGAAAATATTTTTCATTCAGTCTGCTTATCCTTTTATATATGCAGGTAAATTAAATAGCACATATAAATCTGCTCGTAATTATGGTCACTGATAATTGAACTCTAATAAGTCAAGTCTAAGCTCAACATTCTTATTATTGCATTAATGTGGAGTTCAGAAAGTGTTATGTCCCCTCATGTGCAACCGTGTCTCACTTTTGCATTTAGGTTTACATTTTCTGTGCTGAATGCATGGCCACGAAATTTGTATTCTTTAGTGTTTTATTTGCACACTACTAATCGAAGACCTGGGATCAAGTAGACTCTTACTATGCTTCCTTACTTTTTGTGTCAATTCATATCATTTCCAGGATGAATATTTGCTTGTGCAGAACACACACACATATTCAGTTCTTACAGGCATCCCCAATTTAAATTCCTCCTGGCCCTTTATGGGGAGCTGGGCTTTTAATATTATCATTATTTTTTTAAACCAAGTGACCATTATTAAGTGATTTCCTTGGTGTACACAATTTGTAGTATCCATCTCTGGAATTGTTAACAGTCCTTAGTAAAGAATGACTTAGTTTCTGTTCTGGTTCTTTCATAATAGCTCAGCTTTCTAATCTCCACTTTAAAGAATTCTTCCTTTGTAGGTTCAATACTTGCCTTCTTAGAAGTGAAGTTCTTTGTTAAAGGTTTAGCTTCTGTGGCATCCTGGGACGCTTCGGGGGCCATTAAGCTTAATGAGTTAACAAATTTTTTTCTTCCACAAAATGTATATGAGGTGCCTAGTGAAGATAACTTTTACAGGTCCTCCTGATTTATTACAAAGAAAGCCTCTTTTCAACAAAAGCTTTCAGGCTGAACTTTCATGCAAGTCTAAGAGAAGCAAACTTTGGGTCTCAAGTGCTGCATAATACATCACATGCAGCTTCTGGATTCCGGGCTATTATATAACCAACCTATCAGTTACATCAAAGCTTGTCTCCCTACATAAAGATGCATTGACAATAGATAAATCCCTTTTCTCTCCAATTGGCTTTTTTTTTTTTTTTAAATAGAATTCCATTGAATAAGGCTCACTTTTCCTTTTTGAAATGAGATTTTAAATTTCACACATATTTATTGAGAAACAGTCAAAGCAGAATGGGTAATTTTTACCATAAAGGTATTTTTTTTTCCCACAGAGCCTCTAAAAGGCAAACCCCATGGAACCTTCAGAGGACCTTTTCAGAAGCAAGTCTTCAAAGCATTCCTTTAGCTGAGGGTACCCATCTCACAATAGAGACCCCTAAAGTCCCTCACACTCTGCCCACCCCATTGGAGACTTCAAAGGGGACGTCTGACTCAGAGGAAGAGGAGGCAGAGACAAAGTCCCGGCAAAGAAAAAAGGCAGGAAGAACGCCTGACCTGCTGGTCAGAGGTGACAGGAGCTCAGCCCTTCTGAGCAGCTCAGTGGGGTCACCTTCCTGTCACCTTCCACAGCACAGGGCGTCTGCTCTGAGGCCCTAGGAGGTCTCGTTGACCTTCATCAGCCCCCCACTCATTTCGGCTCTAATATTTTTAAAAAGATGTGACTCAACATAAAAACCTTTAGTTCTGTAAATTTCATTCACCAGTTGTAAAACAGCCAGCCAAGACATGGCACACAATTTGCTGTGAGACCTTGCCCAAGTTTCTTACCCTCTCTGTGCCTCTGACCCTCATTTGTAAAGTGGGGCACATTTATTCACCTACCAAATATTTTTTAAATGTTTATGATGCGCCAGGAGCTGTTTTAGGCACTATTTAAGTGACCCTCCACCACAAAAAAAAGACAAAGATTAAAAAATCTCTACCATAAGTTAGCTTGCATTCTACTAAAAGGATTTAGAATGATTTTGAAAATTAAATAGATCGGGTGTGGTGGCTCTCTACTGCAATCCCAGCACTTTGGGAGACGAGGTGGGATGTTCCCTTGAGGCCAGAAGCAGCCTGGGCAACATAGCAAGATCTTGTCTTTAGAAAATAAATTTTTTTTTGTAATTAAATGAATAAAGTACTATGGAGAAGAGTAAAGCAGAGAAAGTGGAGGTGAGAGTTGCAGCCTAACATTGGGGAGCTAGGAACGTCTCTCTGAGATTGTGACATTGTAGCAGAGACTGAAAAGAGATGAGAGGGTGAGTCACAGGGAGAACCCCGAGGAAGTGAAAGGGCAACTGTGGGAGAATGCTTGAATTCCTAGAAAGGAAGGAAGCTTGGGTGGAAGAAGAAGGTGGAAAACAGGAAAGGTCAAAGAGCTGATACAGGCGCTAATCTCTGGGCATGTCACCTTTTGTGCCCCATCCGCTTCACTTGGAGTGAAATGCAAGGCTATCTCAAGGATTTGAGCAGGGTGATATGATCTTTGAGCTTAAAAGTGGCACTCTGTCTCCCAGTTTGGAACTGAAGGTGGCAAGGGAACAGGACAGAAGCAACAGATAGCTCAACAGACGAAAGCGTTCTCCAAACAAGAGATGGTGGCCTGGACCAGAGCAGGTGAGAAAGGCTGAACTACAGGCATGTTTCAAATGCAGAATCAGCAGGACTTGATGACAGGTAATGTATGAGGTGTGAGGAGAAGAGAGAGAAGGCTAACTTTGACTTGTGCAAATGGGCCTGTGAAGGTTGATGGACTGAATCAAAGGCATCTGCAGCGTGGCAGGGGTTGGGGAAGAGCTGGAGCTGGTTGTGCATGTGTTGTGTGTCAACCCACAGAGACTTCCAGGTGGAATACTGAGTTGACGTTTAGATAGTGCTCACATTTTTACTTCTGATGGTTTTGAGTATTAAAAGAGCCCTGCCTATGTTTTCAATCATATCTGCCACTATGTCTTATCACCCACCCGGACTCAGTCACCAACCCAGTGCTCAGTACTTAGTGCTTAATACTTATACTGTTTTGTTCTCTTCTCATCTCCATGTCTTTGATTGTGTAGTTTTCATCCCAGCATGAACCCTTCTCCTTGTCCACCATTACCTGCATTCTGCCATTTTCTTTTAGACAATGCTTACTTACATTAGTTTTTTTTGTTTTGTTTTGTTTCCTTTTTTAGAGTTGGAGTCTCACTCCGTCGCCCAGACTGGAGTGCAGTGGCCGCTCCTGGCCACCGCAGCCTCGACCTGCTGGGCTCCGGCGATCCTTCCCCCTCAGCCTTCCGAGTAGCCGGAACTACAGGCATGTGCTACCACTCCCGGCTGATTTTTTGATTTATTGTAGAGATGAGGTCTCGCCAAGTTGCCCAGGCGGGTCTCGAGCCCGTGGGCTTAGGTAATTCACTCACCTCAGCCTCCCAAGGCACGGGATTATAGGCTGAGCCACCGAGCCCGGCTTTACATTAGTTTTTTAAATTCCTTCTTTCTTTTACAGTTCTGAGGGAAACACAAAGTAGTATTATTTGCTTAAGACAAATATCACCTCCTCCAGGCAGCCCTTCATAACCTCCCTAGGTAGAAGTAAGAGGTATATTCCTTTGAGCATTTGTAGGGCCTTTCTGGTATTTTAATGGCAATCTTTATCATATATTTGTTATCAGTTAATAATTAATGGCCTAATTGTCACTGTACTTACTGATTCTCATAAGTCTCCTTAATGGGTTATAAGCCCCATAAAGAGTAAATTGTTCTACTTCACAATAAGTAATAGATATTTGTTGAATCAATGAGTAAGCACATGAAAGAGTGTTTTATATGGCAGAAACAAAATGGAGACACCATCACTTGAAAGGATTTTCTGTACTAGACCGTTTGTCATGAATCTGGATTGAACAGAGGCAAATCTGGAGTGGTCATCCCTGCCAGAGGTCTCCCCAGCCCAGTCTGTTCAGCCCTGGTGTCTGGCACAGGGCTTGGCACTGTGGGCCCCCTATTAATTGTCTGCTGATAGAGGGACCAAATGAATGCAGAAATTAGTCACAAAGGAAGTTCCTGGCTCCAAGGCCTATGCAACTGTGGAGCATTCGTCATTTGGAACTTACATTTCAGTCATTTTAATAGGGAGGACTCGGCAGAATTATTTCACACTAGGAATGTTGTCACAACCTTCTGGAGATAACTTATTCTTAAA
Source organism: Tarsius wallacei (assembly GCA_963574415.1). NCBI lineage: Eukaryota > Metazoa > Chordata > Mammalia > Primates > Tarsiidae > Tarsius > Tarsius wallacei. Next base: position 24,908 of record CAUYQG010258443.1, read on the forward strand.
CACATCTTAGAAGTGCCAGGCTTCAGAACCACCTGTCAATACGGTTTTGCCAATGCCAGACAGTTATGAAGCAAATGTTTTTGAAAATAGCAGCTGCTACGCATCTCTGAAGGAGGTGCCCAGGGTGCTCTGATGGATGCCAAGCGGGCACTGCTCTCTCTTCTCTAAACAGGCCCTAAGCCTGCCAGCTTAGCTCCCTGCGGCCTTCATCCATCTGCAGTGCCCTTCACTATGTCACCTGCCTAGCTTCTATCCCTGAGGTCTCAGCCCAATGTCACCTCCCCCAGAGTTCCTTTATTTATCTTCCAGATACACGTCAAGCCCTGTCTAAGTACTCCCAGGACACCCCATGCAGCTCCCACACAGGCAGTGACCCCCTTCATTGTGACTTCTTGGTCAGTTGTGGGCCCTTTTCCTCTGTTACAATGTTATGTTATGTTGTTATGTTATGTTATGTTATGTTATGTTATGTTATGTTATGTTATGTTATATTATGTTATGTTAGCTCACATAACTCAAAACGCTAAAATATTCATGTCATAAACCAGTAAATGGGGTTGGGGTAAATGAAAAACACCAATGAGCAGGGCTCTTCAGGAGAACTGCCCTGCATGGAAGTTGCTGGAGAGAGAATGTTCCAGGCATCAGACATCACTTATCTTGCAGTTCAGCCTAAGCTGATCCTACTAATAATGCCTTGGTAAAGTCACCATGGCTGAGTCATGCTATTAGGAAATTACTTAACTCTCTTTTAAATATAAAGTGCATTTCAGCTCAACTAGAGAATTTGTTACCCTTCATGTGCCCTCTTGGTTACAGCACTTCAGAATTTCTAATGGTGAATGAGAATATCTGAAATTCAGATTTGACAATCTCAGTGTCTGAAAGAAAATTTTATAATGATCCCATAAAACTTCAGGCATTCCTGGGACTTCCAATTTACATGTGTACTAAAGTCAAAGTGTTTGCTGAAGTGTTTCCTCCCTACCTTCCTTCGTCCCTCCTCCTCCTGCCTTCCTGCCTTCCTCCCTTCTCCTCTTCCCAATTTCCCTCCCTCCCTCCCTCCTTTTTTTCTTACACAGTGATTCATTCCAAACCACAGTGTTGAGTGAGGTAGGGAAACCGTGGTAGATTTAGCAGGATTCCTTTTCTGTTTATCCATATAATTTCCAGAAACACGCCTGAATAAAACTCGTCTTTGTGTTTCTCTGCTTTTCTGCTAAGATCCTTTGTGTCCACAGCAAATAATGCATGAAGTCCTTGAAACTACTGAACTCGTTAGTTGTTAGAGCGGTAGATTGAGTACAAATCACAATTAGAGCAGCACTGGAAAAAGAAATCAGTCATGAAACAATCCTGAGTCCATTTACCATGCAGGCGATGTTAAGTGCTTAATATAAAATGAGCAAGGTCATTACCAAGCTGCACTGATCACCTCATGATTCATGCGGAAGATGAATGAGCCTGGCCAACTAATACCCTGCAAACTAAGCATTCAGAAGAAAATGGACATTAGACACGCTGAAAATTCTCAAATGTTGATTATCGAATATAATTAAAATCAAATAATAAAAAGTTCTTTGCCACACTTTATTTGGTTCTCAGTCTCTTAAAAAAAATCTGGTTTGTAAATAGACATTTTTAAACACACACACACACATATACTGTATGTGCTAAAAATTTCTAAAGCCTAATAACTGATAAATAAACCAAAAAATGATTCTAATTCCTGCTTTAGCAAAGATTAATACTGATTTCTAAATTTATAGAATTTTATTTTCAAGTTGGATGTGATATTATTTGTGTGTCTATTGCACCTTAAGAACAGGAAAAACATTAAGAGAGGATTAGAGTTTTCTAATAATATGGTAAACAAACAACTACATGTGAAATCACTGAGTGAGTTCCAGCACTGGAAATATGACTGTGACGTCCACACATTTTTTGGCAAGTACAAAACATGATTATTTTGTGACAGCAGTGACTTTTATGAAGCAGTTGATCACAGTTCAAAGACATATATAATGTTTAAATTACTACAAAATGTGGTAATATTTTTTTCCCAGCTAAAATAGTCACAGTAGCTTTTTTGGAGGTTTTGGGGAGACTACCTTGCTGCCTACTTAACCTGCTCACTGTTTTTTACTTGAGTTTATAACTTTGAGTGGTGAGCACATCTTCAGGAGATGCCTTTGTGGAACTCCTGAGAGGTCTGTCATTCTAATACCTCAAGTTTGCATGACATTATGTGGGATGTGTCCAGATATGGATCTGGTGTTTGCTTCCACCAAGTGTCCCAGTATACTAACCTGGAGCTGTTCTTTTGTTAACATCCAATTGTTTTCTTTTCACTACTAAATACACGTGGAAAGTCAAACCTCAAATCTATATGGTTACTAATTTTAGAAGTGGTTCCCTCACTAAATTCCAGGTGAAAACATAAAAGCTCCTTTATCTTCTCCTCATGAGAGTGGATGAATCATTCCTCCTTCACCATTTTAACCAGCGTTTGCAGGCCCAGTGCCAATTTCTGTTTTGTGAAGACTTAAAATCTTCATCTCTCACTCCTGTGTGGTTGTTGAATCTTACCATGGGAAACCTACAGACCTTTCCTAACTCTTTTCCTATCCCAAGTGCAGCTGTCAAATTTTCTTCTTCCTGGAGATTTCCTTTATTTTCTTATGAATTCAACTACACATTTTATAATTCTATTTTCTCCAACATTTCTGGATGTTTTGTTGCAGGTTTTTGGTTTCCGGTTATATAACTTACTGCACCGACAGAAATGGACATTTAAACAAGATCTTAACTGAAATAGTGACACACACTTAAAAGAAAACCAAAAAAAAAAAAAAAAAAAAAATCAAAAGCATTGTGTAATTCTCAAAATGTTAGTTTTTATAATTATTATTTTCTGAAAGCATATCTACTACTATGTAAGTGCTTTATAAAATCAGAAAATTTAGTCTGATGTTATATGCTACAATATATAAAATAACTTACAAAGGCTTGTAATAAGAAATTAAAAATAAATCAGACGGTGTGTACCGTGTTTAATGTACATAGATTCCACTTATAGAAAATGTGATACCAAAAGAAACCTATGAATGTTTTGTCAAATATTTTAAGAAAATGCTTTGTTTCTACCAGCTCTGTCAATTGCTGAGAGAGGAGTGTTGGAATATCCAACTATGTTTTGGATTTGTCTATTTCCTTTCAGTTTGTCAGTTTTTGCTTCATGTATTTTGAAACACTGTTGTGAGGTGCTTAACTATTTAGGATTAAATCTTGTTGAACAGAGCTTTTGATCATTATGTAACAGATCACTTTATCTCTCATAACTTTTTCTCTCTAATGTCTACTTTGCCTAATATTAATATAGCCTCTCCAGCTTTTTAAAGAAAATTAGTGTCTACATGTTTTATCATTTTTCATTTTTACTTTCAACCTATCTATATCTTGAGTCATCAGACTTTTCTCTTAAAGGGTTGGATGACAAATATTTTAGGTTTGTGGTCCATGTGGTCCATGTCACAACTACTCAATCCTGCCATTGCAGCAGGAAAACAGCCATAAACAATAAGCCAATCAATGGGCATGACTGTATTCCAATAAAATTATACTTACAGGAACTGGGGCTAGCTCATGGACTATAGTTTACTGTCTCCAAACTTGTGCCATTATATTTAAAGTGAGTTTCTTGGACGCCGCATATAGGGAAGGAGTAGAAACTGAGAATTTGAAAAACACCTTTATTACAGAATAAACTTCATATATTTAAAGTGTACACTTTGATACATTTTGTCATGTATAGAACCTTGATCACTATTATAATCAACACAATGAACATATTATAGAGGCTTCTAGTGCTTTCCATATATATAGTTCTCTCTTTCAAGATACAGTGGTATATTATAATTTCCTGCCCTTTTGCAGTAAGGTAAGACCAAGTGACCAGTTCACACAAAGGGACCATGAGAGGAAGTGAATTTCACTTGCAGGCTGAAGCATTGAGTTCATAGTCTGCGACATTTCAGTGTTCTCTTAGATTTCCATGGCAAAAACAAGGTTATGCATCTCTGATGAGGTCACTGCAAAATGATACAGGCTCCATCAGTCAGGTTTCTGGGTGATTATCTGAAGTAGAATGTCACACTGAATTAGTGTGAGGTTATAAAATGTGAGTGAGTAAAACATGTTGCGTAACTGCTACTTGGGGTTAATTTTTACTGCAGCAAAACCTATTCTATGTGACTAGCGACCCTATGTAATTTATGGGAAGGAGTAGAAACTGAGATAAATTATTTATACTACTTGTTGTGTCATTCACACCATTAGCTTCCTTTTCATTTGTAGTAGTTTGGCAAATCTTTTACTTCTCCTTTACTTTTACGCCTTTTTGTTTTTGTTTGTTTTGTTTTAAATGGGTCTCTTGTAAATAGAATGTAATAGGATTTCGATCTAATTTTTAATTATTTGGCTTAAGCATTAAAGCATTCATTTTGTTCCTTACAAATGCAGAGCCTTATTCTGGATGCTAGGAATAGAGTAATGAACAAAGGACAGTTGTTTCTCCAATAAAACTGTGAATATCTTTTACTGCAAGCTTGTTCCACTAACATTTATTCCTATTGTTATTTGGATTTTTCTTTTCCTTTTTTGTCTATCTATCTATATCTATCTATCTGAGATTAATTAATTAATTTTATATTTTAAAGTTATGGAGTACAAGTCAGGAT
>CAUYQG010258444.1:0-29787 GCA_963574415.1 Tarsius wallacei
GTTGTTTGGTGAAGTTTTTGTTTTGTTTTGCTTCTTTGTTTTCCTTTCTTTCTTTCTTTTTTTTTTTTTAATTTCCAAACAACCAGGTTAAGCAAAATGCTGGGCGCTTTTAAAATATAAAAATGTGTTCAAATAATAAGATAACAAAATAGAAGTTTTATTTAAAAAAGGAAAACGAAGAAAAAAAAGTTAAATTAAAAAATATCCTTCATCATAAGTATCTTTCCCCAACTGAGGACCATATATTATAACAGCCAAATGTTAAACGTGCAAACAGGAAACTCAGTTTTTCCCACCAGTCACAGTGCAGTGATGTTTATACTTTTTATTTTTTAAATTCTGTTTACATCTACAATAAATTTTAAAAAAATTCTTCCATAGCCTCTCTGGTGATACTTGCAGCACTGAGATATTAAAAAATATATATAAACCAAAAGGTTGCTTTCCTGATTTGTAAATAGAAAGTGAATGGAGAAAAGGTTGTATTAATGCAGGTGTATCCACTCCTGGCCCATGGGACCCCAGGTTTGGGAGTGGGGTGGGGGTCAGGGGGAAAGATACTTATGACGAAGGATTTTTTTAATTTAACTTTTTAAAAAATATTGGTAATAGGTCGGCAACAGCAACTGTAGAAGTACAACTCAATAGATGGCATTAAAACATATTGTAGTGTGGATATATATTTTTTCTTTTTAAAAATGTGATATTGATGTTTTATTAATATTTTTAAAATTGTTACTTTTATAAATTTGGTACTTAAGGCACAGCCAGCATGAGACACTGAATGCGACATTTATTATAAAGAGCTGCTGCACTTCTATTTTTATAAATTTTACTAAGTAGACTAATGTAGACATTCACAGACATGGTAGGTAAAAGCATCTTCAAACTAAAGACTCCAAAACGCTAACTCAGAAAGAAAGAAAAAAAGCCTTTTTCAATTCTAATTCAACAGCAACAACATTTTTTTAAATAAAAAAAAAAATCATGTTCTTTATTTTTCCAATAAAATGTCAGGTTGTTTGGTGAAGTTTTTGTTTTGTTTTGCTTCTTTGTTTTCCTTTCTTTCTTTCTTTTTTTTTTTTTAATTTCCAAACAACCAGGTTAAGCAAAATGCTGGGCGCTTTTAAAATATCAAAATGTGTTCAAATAATAAGATAACAAAATAGAAGTTTTATTTAAAAAAGGAAAACGAAGAAAAAAAGAGTAAATTCCCAGAAATTCAGTGTCTAGACTAGGGAATTTAATTCCTATTTTGTCCATGTTGGTGATGTACTGTACTCTCTTTTTCTCTGCATCCCCGTCACCTCATAGAAGATTCTTTGTTAATCATTGTATGTTAATACTGTATAAAATGGCTATCTTGTAAGCGTGCTGTCCTGGTACTTACTAGTGTAGTGACTTTTTTTCTCCTCTTTCTTCTAGTACATATTGATAGGTATAACGTAATTAAGGTTTAAAAAAATTAGACATAGTTATTCAGATTTAGGACCAGTAAGGATAGAACTTTCTCTTATTTATGGAAAAAAAAAAGCTAATAATTTTGGGGCAGTTTTTTCCTTTAATTTTTTTTTTTCAATTTCAAGTTTAAGTTTTATTTTTGCTGATCTGATGTGGTTTCAACTAACCCAAGGTCTCACAATGTTAAAATGCCGTCAGACTCTACGGCGTTTTGTAGATCCCCACCCCCCCTCAGTGTGAAGGGGTGTGCCATACTACCTTAAATGCTAATGCTAGATATGCAAAACTGGATTTTTTTAATTTATTTTTTAAAAGAGGGAGGCATGGTATATTAAAATGATTTTACTAAGAGAAAAAAATATTTTTTTAAGAATGCTCAGAAGAAATTGATAATCTGTGTGAATATGTTTTAGATGTTTATATACCTTTTGAAGAGACCCAGTAGCCCATAGCACAAATCTCGTGGAAATCCGATATGTTTTAATGTGGCTACCTAGGTTAAGATTCACGTTAGTCCCCCCCCCATCCATCTAGAAGTCCATTTCGAAAGATTTTGTAAATTATTTTAGCACTGATGTTCAGCCTTGTCTTTGTTTCAGTTAAGCTCAATGGCGAACATGGGAACCACCTTTCGCCTTCCCTGGGGGAGAAACCCTCTTGGCTGATGGCTTTTCCCCGGAATTATCAAATAGCCACCGGGTGACTTTCTGGCTTCCAGATCCATCTGCCTGAGACCCCCGAACTCCTCTTCTCCATCACAGAGGAGAGCGAGTGGCATTAGCTCCCGGACCCATTCCCGGTTCTCCCTGGACGTGGGGCTGATGGAGATGACCAGGCCTTTGGTCTGCTCTCCAGGAGCTACCGCAGACTTAGTTTGTGGCCTTCCGTACACCCATTGGGAAAACCAAACAGCCTCGCGCTCTATCCCAGTCGCTCATTGGCTTGATTCAAACGAAGCCCCAACAGGCCTTTGCGTTTTTATCCTTCATAACCTTCATCTTAATTTGAACTCGTAGCTTGGACTTTAAGGTAGCATGGCTCTATTGCTGTCAATTTAATGTTTCACTGCACAGCAATCACAGCCAGTGAATGTTACACACATCTTGCTAGACTAGTATAAAAATCATTGGGTAATTGTTGGTTCTAATGACCTGAAAGGTGTTCAGTTTTTGGTTTTGGTTTTGTTTCGTTTTCGATTTTTTTTGGGGGGGGGTGTTTGTTGTTCTTTTTCATTTGGGGGTTTTGGAAAAGAAAAATTTATTTTTGGTTCCAAATAGAAAAACAAAACCTATTTTGATCTTTAGTGCAAACGAGGGCTAGGGACTTAGCCTCCACCACCACCACCACACTGCTTCATTCTGCCATTTACTCACTGCAGCATATTCAAGAATAAAGCAATATAGTTTACTACATTTTTTATTGAAGGTCAGCCATGCTTTCTGTATTATATTGCATATGAAATTGTTTACAAAGGAAACACTAACTCATACTTCTCTTTATCAGTTACAAGTGGCACGCAGGGACTGAGGGAGACTGGGGGCGGGTGGGGGAGGGGAGATTTTGTTTTTTTTTCTTGAATGTGCTTCACATGCCAGGCTATCTTCTAAGGAAGGCAAAAGCAAAGGAGGCAGCGGGGTAGAGCAGAGGGACCGAAAGCAGGCAAGCACATTGAGGAGAGACACTGGCAGGTTTCCCCACCCTCACCCTAAAGCAGAAAACAAGCAGAAGTCAGCTCAGCCCCACCTGGCACAGACACTACACAAGGAGATGCTGGAAGTTAAGCAATACTTTAATACGTAATATGTTTGTTTTCTTTTTCTTTCTTTTTTTTTTCCACCAAAAAAAGTAAGTAAATTTAAACACAAAAACATATATATAAAACCCACCCCTCTTGGGGAGCAACCTTAATCCAAACACTTGGCTGTCAAATAAATCAGAATGTATTGTTTCAGACAGGAATTCAGTTCCGGGAAGCAGGGGTGTGAGAGGAGGCCCGGGGCTGAGAGACAAAAGTTCCAGAGCCTCCCCAGAAGGCTCTCTACTACTGTATTTTGTACATAATGTACCATCCCGTGTGGAATCTGTGAGTGTCCTCTTGAGTAGCGTGGGCTAGCCAATCTGCCGTTCATGGTGTATTGTAAACTCGGAATTCCATATGTAATAGGATGCAAGTCTAAGCGTTTCATGTGGACATAAATGTATCTAAATAAAACTTTCCCTAGCACTGTGGCTGACCTCACCCTTACTTTTATACTTTAGTATGAAACTGATGAGAACTTTGGTAGTGAGTATTTTTTTTATATATATACATATATATGTATCTATATATATATATCTCTCAAGCATCTTTCAGGTCTTTGTGTGTGGCTTTCTTAAAGCCCTGTTGTAAAAAATTACTATGTGGATGGCAGTCTCTCACATCACAGATGTGGAAAGTATAATTTTATATTTGTATTTTCAAATAAATAAGTTTGTGAAAGGTTTCCATCCTCTACTGTGGTCCAGAAATCAATGTGTTTGTCTGACAAAAAAAATAAAATAAAATAAACTGTTTTGAACAGAGTTGTTTGGTGTTCTTTTACCTCTAGAGGAAGGCTGGGGTGGGGAAGAGCTGTTGTTTGGTTTGCAGGGAGCATATCACTGAGTCACGTCTGCCTCCCCTCACCTCTCAGCATGAATGTTGGCTGAGGGGCATCCAGCAGAGGAGAAGCCCCTTCCTTATCCCCAGGGAGCTTTTGGAACTTTTTTTTAAAAGCAGGATTTATTGAAAGGACAGAAGAGCTCCCACAGTTGGAGGGGACCTGAGGGGTTTGCCTGGAACCATTTTTATAAAGTGACAAGGGAGCTTAACTAAGTTGGATGAGCAGGCCAGACAGGTAGATTAACAGCAGAAGGTGTGTAGAACACATAGGTGGCCAAAGGTCCTGTGAGATGAGAGGACCCAAATGGTGGAACAATGTGGAAGAGGTAAGGAGTTGTCCTGGGAGCTGGCCTCAGCTGGGTATCCACAGCTTGCAGGAGAAGGCACCAAGCCAAGTCCCATGGCCCTTGAGTAGGGGTCTGAAAGGAAGTCAGGAAGCCCAGCCCCTGCCCTCAAGGTGTTGAAAGTTTTGCCTACCAGAAATAATTAGAAGAGCAAAACTAAAAGTGTAGAGAAAGAGATCTACAATACTTTCCACCTTCTCTCTGCCAAACAATTGAGAGAAAACCAAGGAACTGAGACACAGTTCTTGAGGGCAGGTCTCAAGACCTGGTGGTAACAGCCAACACATGATCTGAACCAGTGAGATTCCTCAGCTTTGAAACTCCGAGGTACAGCCAGGCGAAGAGGTTTAAGGGATGAAGCATGGCCTGCGAGTGGTCCTTAGCTGCTTCCTCAAGGCTCTTGGAAAAGCCATGGTCTACAGGACATGGCCTTCTCGGGTTCCTCTAATTTCCTGTTTCCTGCTTATGACAACTTTATCTTATGGACATTCCTGCTACCCTAAGGGCCCAGTGGAGAAGGTAGAAGATGCCCCTCTTTATCTGAGGCTGGAGACAAGAGCACTGGACTCTGGGCCCACTCCTGTGTGTCCACAGGCAAAGTAATGGCACTCCACAATGTGTTGTTACATTGCTTGAAGACAGGAGAGAAGAGTATAATCCCTGATGCTACACAGAGATGAAAGACCATTAGGAAATGATTTGAGAAATTCCTTCCAGGAATTCTGAGAGGAGTGGGTCAGAGATATGAAGCAGGCCTTAGCCATCCTCCTCATCCTCACTGCTCAAAGGGAGATGAGGCCCAAACTCTGCCTAGGAGCCTAAGGAGAGAGAGAGCAGGGAACAGGAGCACCAACTGCATGCCAGGTGGGTCATACATGGGTCTGGTTAGTCCTGCATGTGCTATGTGATTATCTACATTTTAGTGCTAAAGTAAGGTAGGTAATACGCCCATGGTCGTACAACTCCCGAGTGGAAAAATGAAATCTCATCTCCAGGACATCCTGATGCTTCTGGCTTCAAGCCTGGTGACAAATGTCAACATTAGTGTTCAGTGTGCCTGGGAGGGCAGAGGTGGGGCAGAGGCTAAGTGCCCACTTGAGCCAACAAAATGTACTAAAAGAGGCAGTAAAATACCAATCTAGAGAACAACAAAGCTTCATGTTTTAGTGTTTTGAAGAAACACAAAAAACAGAACGCAAATCAGGCGAAGGAAAAAGAAGAAACAACAATGTAAGTTAAATAATACACAAAATAGGCTGGGAGGAATGAGAGCACATGAATCCACTGTTATTTAAATCTGAATGGATTGAATTTTCTACCTTTAGGAAATGGAGAGTCAGATGTGTTTATAAAAAACAAAACAAACCCCAGCTATGTGCTATGTATGGAAACACACTTAAAGTGATTTTTTTTTTAAGACTAAAAATGAAGGAGCGGCAAAGAGAATATAGACAAATACAGACAAAAAATGAGTACACAAAGTGAAATGTCAATATCAGGGAAGAATTTAAAGTTAAAAGCATCAACAGGACATCATGTAATGACAAAAGACAATCTGTAAAGAAGATATAGTGGTGGTAAATCCTATGTCTCTATTACCAGAGGAACTAAAGATTTAACATCAGAAATCATTAGAAATGCAAAGAGACCTTGATTTTAAAAAATAAAAATATAATTATGGAGACTTTAATACACTTATGACTAGGCATATTTAACAGACAAAAATATAGACATAGAAAAATTGAATCTGATCTGATGATTATATAGAATCTTTGAATAATGTTTATACATTTTTTCGTGTATATCTATAGAATGGACACAAAAATCAATTCAAATAAATGTTGCCCCCAAAACTCCCACAAATTTAAAAAGTAGCAAGTTTTAATTCCACATTCCATTTTCATAATCCACTAAAGTTAGAAAATTAAAATCTGGCTATGAACATAACTTCATCAAAATTAAGAAACAGAATTTTCTATATCCTTGGATCAAACAGGAAAGTTAAAATTACAAACTGTCTAAAAAACAACAAAAAGCACAAATTATACTCAAACTTATATAACAAAAGCTGTACTCAGAGGAAAAGGTATAGCTATAAATGCCTTTAATAGAAAAAAATTTTTTCCAGTGAAGGAACATATTACCTTCATAAGGTAGCAAATAGCAGCTAAAAAATTAGAAAGAAGTTCATAGAAGTTTAAAGCAATAGAAGAGAAAACATAAGTTCGAAAGCCGGATTTTTACAAAGACAAACTTCTTTTTTGCAAAAAATTTTTTTACAAAGATAAATCTCCCCAAATAAAGGTGGAATAAGCACAAAAATATACACTATTAGGAACATGTGAGGAGAGAAAAAAAAATAATGGCAACAAATCTTAAAATTCAGAGGAATCAAAAAATTTCTTAGCAAGTATAAATGACCAAACCAGTAAGACGTGGAAAACCAAAATAAACTTATTGCCACAAAAAATACTAAAAGGTACTAATTCTAAAAAATGGACTAGATCCAAATGAGTTTACAAATGAGTTTTATCTAAGTAATAATTCAATGCTTTTTAAACTATTCCAGATAATAGACAAATATGAAAAACTCTCCTGTTTTATAAAACACTTGACTTTGATGTCACAACCCAACATAGTCATAAAACATACATCTACAGATGCAAAAATTCTAAATATTATTTTAGCAAATAGAATCCTGTAATATGTCAAGAGTGTAATATGACCAATCAGAACTTCTTCCATGAATGCAAGACTATTTCAGTATCAGAGATCTAGTGATATAATCTTTATATTAGCAAACTAAAGGAGAAAAACTATATGATCATAGCAATAGATGCTGATAAAGTTTTGAAAAATTAAATTACATAGAAAGTTGAAACAGAAGACAATTACATACAATAAAGACTATTTACCGAACACATTATTATCCTAAATGGTGAAACATAAAACCTATCTCAATTAAAATAAGGAAATGGTAGAGGTACTGCTATTACTATTCATAGTTACTATTGTCTTAGAGGTTCTAAAGAAAATAAGATAATAAAATATATAAACATTGGGAGAAAAAGACAATGATATGATTGTATCTCTAGAAATCTCAAGTGACTTCAGTAAAATAAAACAAATACATAAAAATTGCTACTTAAATTGTAAAACTTTATAAGATGGTTGGATATAAGGAAAATATACAAAACCTCTAGGCCTTCCCTCCAATAATAAGTACTTGGTGATGGAAATAGGAAAAAAATAATTTTATAAGGAAGGTATATACTCTATAATAATGACTAGATTCCTCATCACTAGGGAAATTATTGAATAAATTATGGTACATTATATAGAAAATTAGGCAGCCATTAATACAGGTGACCCCACACTTCACCATACAGGTAGCTTGAAGGAATTTATGAAGTACACTTGAATAAGGCAAAATAACTATTAAAAGGCATGTGTGTGTGTATATAGACATTTAAAAAACAGACAAAATTCCTACAATATTTATGTGTGAAGATAAACATTTGTATATTCATCACATACATGATGAGATGAACACAAAGAATGGGGTACATTCTAGGTTATTTACATGGGTTTCCTGGAGTGGGAGGGAATAAGAATTAAGACTGATGTGGGAGAAGGGGATAGGAAGAGGAGACATGCAACAAAGGAAAAACTTTCAAGATTTTGCTGAAAATTATGTAACATACAATATTTATTAATTGGCAAAAAATATTGTGTGAATATATTAATTAAAAAATAAAATTTAAAAATAAAAGTAAAGTATTTTTAAAAGAGCTGGGCTAGGCATGGCAGTTCATGCCTGTAATCCCAACACTGTAGGAGACTGAGGAGGGGAGATCACTTGTGCCTAGGAGTTTGAGACTAGCTTGGGTAACATAGTGAGACTTGTCACCACAAAAAATAAATAAGAATTAGCCAGGTGTGGTGGTGCACACCGGTAATCCCCGCTATTTGGGAGGCTGAGGCAGAAGGATTGCTTCAACCCAGCAGTTTGTGGTTGCAGTGATCATGCCACTGCACTCCAGCCTAGGCAACCGAGTGAGACCCTGACTCAAAAAACAAAAACAAAACAAAATGTTTAAAAAGTATAGAAAGAGAGCTGGAATGGTCTATTTTCCAATAATGGTAATTACATCTTGACTGATGAAATGGGGAAGAGGATTGAGGTAAGTAGTCAAAGAAGATTCTGGCTTTATCTGTAATTTTTAATTATTCAAAAGAAACATGGGTTCATATATTCAACTGAAATAAAATTAATTTTAAAATTTGCTGTCTTAAACAAGAAACAAGGAAACAAGAAAAGTCCATAGGAAGAGAAAACTGTTACCAAAATGCCAGGGGTTTTGTCAGAGACTTGTTGCTCACCCACTCAAAAGACCAACCACTGAGATAACGAGTTGCCAGGGAAGAAGCCTTTTTAATTGGGTGAAATCAGCAAAGGAGAACAGAAGATTTGGTCTCAAATCTGTCTCCCCATCCCATCGAAGTCAAGGGCTTATATAGTGGAGTGGGAATGTAAAAAACAAGAATTAGGGAGGGGTAAGGAAGAAGAGTTGATGAATAGGTGGTGTCTGACATCTCATTGTCTGGATCTGGTGATCTGTTAGTTTCAGTTTCTTGATATTATGGGCCTGAGGGTCAGTCTCCTGAGAAAGGAACTCAGATAAGACAAATGTAAGTTTCAGGATTTAAGACCAGGAGTGTTCATTTCTATGTTTATTCAAAAACAAACAAAATGTTTAAAAACCTGTAACCATTAATCCTATGGGGAAACTGGACTGGTTTCAGAATCAGTTGTATGCAGTGATTGTGGACATATCAGATTTTTCACTTAGCATGTTCTGTTCTCACTAGCTACATTTTAAAAAGTATTACTTTTTCTTTTAAAAATTATTTTCATTGAAAAATGATAAAATAAATTATAAATAAATTGAGTTAATAAAAAAACTAAAAGGGTAAGCAATGATCTAGATAGATGGAGCAAAAGAAAATTAGGATCACGACGATGAAGGCTGGTGAGCAAACAGCCTATGGTTGGGAAGCTTACAGGGGCAGGGCTATCTCTGTTGGAGAGCCTGGTTTCTGATAAGCACTAAATACAATAAGTTCAAGGCCTATCTTCCTACCTTTTGATATTTTAAAAATCAAACACATTGAGGTATAAACTACCTCAATTCATCCATTTTAAGTGTACAGTTCCATGAGTTTTGACAAATGGATGCACCTGTATAACTCCCTTTATAATCAAAATAGAAAATCTTTTCATCATCCCCCAAATTCTCTGGGTTCTTTATATAGTCCACCCCTGGTCCCAGACAACAACTGACCTATTTTCAATAACTATATCTTAGTTTTTCCTATTTTGGAGTTTCATGTAACTGGAACAAAGAAGATGGACCCCATCTGTCTGGTTTCTTTGGCTCAGCATATGTTTTGAAATTCAGCAGTGTTGTGTGTATCAATCAATCATTCATTTGTTTTTATTGCAGAGTTAGTTTTTCATTGTGTAGACATACTCAATTTGTTTCCAGTTTGGGGCAATTATATGTAAAGCCACTATAAACATATATGGACATGTTTATGGTGAATATAAGTTTTCATTTCTCTTGAGTAAATACCTAGAACTAAGACACTGTATCATATGGTTAGCTTATGAGTTAACTTTAGCCAAGCTGTTTTCAAAGTGGTTGCACTATTTTTGCATTTCTGTCAGCAATGTATCAGAGTTCCAGTTACTCTGTATTCTTGTCAGCACTTTGTATTGTTAGGTTTTTGTTTTTATTTTTATTTTTTAGTCATTCTAATGAATGTGTAGTGGTATCTTATTGTGATTTTAATTTGTATTTCTCTGATAAGTAATGATATTGAGTACCTCTTTGCATGTTATTGATATCCGAATATTTTCTTTAATGAGGTATTTGATTAACTCTTTTGCCCAATTTAAAAATTGGATTGTTTGTTTTCTCAGTAAGTCTTGAGAATAACTCTGAATACAAGTTTGTTATCAGATATGTACTTGCAAATATTTTTCCCAGTCTTTGGCTTGTCTTTTTATTCTCTTTTAAAGAGCAGAAGTTCTTAATTTTTATGAAATCTAATTTATCAGTCTTCTTATGGATTGTGCTTTTAGGGTCATAGCTAAGACATCGTTATCTGAAGAAAAAGTCTTTATCAAACTCAATGGCACAAAAATCTTATCCTCTATTCTCTTCTACAAGTTGTATAGTTTTGCATTTTACATATAGGTCTATGGTCCATTTTGAGTTTAATTTTATATATGGTGTGAGGTATGGGTCACAGTTCTTTTATTCCACATATTGGAATCCAACTGTTCTGGCACCTTTTGTTGAAAAGAATATCTTTTGTTTTTGTACCTTTGTCAAAAATCAAATGGCATTTGTATTGGTCTTTCTGAATTCTTTATTCTGTATTCTGTACTTTTCCACTAATTTTTTTTTTTTTTTTTTTGCCATTCCACACTGTCTTGGTTGTATATTTATAGTAAGTATTAATCAGGTAGAGTGACGCCACCAACTTTGGTCTTTTTTTTTTTTTTTTTTTTTTTTCCAGCGTTGTTTTGTTTTGGCTACTCTAGCTCATTTGTTTTCCATATAAACTTTGGAATGAGTTTATCAATTTTTAACAAGGTAATCTGACTATGGTTTTGACCACAATTGTGTCATATCTATAGAAATTTTAAGAGAACATCTTAACAATATTGATCCATACATATAGGATCTTTCTCCATTTATTTGGATTTTATTTATTTCATCAGCGTTTGTTGTTTTTAGCATATAGCTCTTGAACATAATTTGTTAAATTTAAATCTAAGTATTTAATATTTTTATGTGCTGTTTTAAGGGGTACTTTTTTAAAATTTAAATTTCCAATTATTCATTGCTCATGTATAGAAAAACAACTGAACTTTGTATTTTGACCTGCAGCCTTGATAAACTCACTTATTAGTTCTAGCAACTTTCTTGTAGATTCCTTGGGATTTTCTTTGTAGACAGTCATACTATCTGCAAATACTTTCATTTGTCTTTTGTTAAGCCTTTTTTTTTTTTTAATCTACTTATTTTTTTCCATATTCACTGGCTAGGAGCTCTAGTACAATGCTGAATAAGTGTGGCAACAGTGAACATCCTGACTCATTTTCTTAGAGGTAAAATGTTCTATCTTTCTCCATTTTGTATGATGTTAGCCATAAGTTTTGTGTCAATGTCCTTTGTCAGCTTAAGGAAGTTCTCTCCTGCTCCTAGTTTGCTGAGAGCATGCAGCATGAATGGATGTTTAATTTTGTCAAATGTTCTCTGCACATATTGAAAGGGTCACATTATTTTTACGCTTTAATCTGCTGATATAGTGATATGTCAATTGAGTTTTAAATGATGAACCAGTCTTGCATTCCCAATATAACCCTATTGGGTCATGAATTACCCTTTTTAAAATTGCTGGATTCAATTTGCTAACGTTTAAGGATGCTTGTGTCTATGTTAATTTGGTCAGTTATTTTCTCTTATGATAATTTCTATACTTGGCATCAGGGTGATGATGGCCAAGTAAAATGAGTTAGGAAATATTCCTTCCTCTTCTATTTTCTGGAAGAGTTTATGTAGAATTGGTCTTATTTATTTCTTAGACTCAAAAATACTTTCTTTTAGACAATTATATTTTAGAGGGATTAAAAATAAGTTTTTAAAAAATTCATTTCATGTATACCTTTATTTTATTTTATTTTTTAGAAAACAGGATTTATTAAGAGGACAGAAAAGTTCCCATAGTGGGAGGGGACCCAAGGGGGTTGCCCTATACCTTTATTTTAATCATATCTAGTGATCCTTATTTATTTGTGTAAATTCAAGTTTCTGTCAGGTCTTATATTTTTCCACCAGAAGAACTTTCTTTAATATTTCTTGTAATACACTCCTGCTGGTAATAAATGTTCAGTTTTTGTCTGAAAAACTGTTTCTTTTTTGGAAGATACTTTTGCTGGGGATAAGATCTTGTGTTGACAAGTTTTGTTTTGTTTCCTTTCAGCACTTTAAAGATGTCACTTCATTGTCTTCTGGCTTGCATAACTTTGTTGATAAATCTACTATTATTCTTTCTTTAACTTTACCTTTATTTCTCTTTGTATCCTGCTTTAGTTTTCAGCAGTTTGATTATGATACGTCTAGATGTGTACGGGGTTTTTTTTTTCTCTTTGTTTTGTTCCTTCATTTCTTTATTTGTCTAATGTATGTTGCTGAGATTTTTCTATCTGTAGTTTGATGTATTTCATTATTTTGGAGACATTCTTATCTGTTATTTATTCAAGTATTTCTTTTGTCCCATTTTATTTCTCTTCTCTCTCTGGGACTTCAATTATACACATTTGACCATTTGATATTGTCCACACTTCTTGGATACTCTTTTTTTCCACTTTTTTCTTTGTGTTTAACTTGTGTAATTTCTATTGATCTATTTTTAAGCTCACTGATTCTTTCTTATATTGAAACAAGTCTATTGATCAGCAGGTTAAAGGTTATTCATCTCTGTCACTTTTTTTCCTCCTAGCATTTCCATTTGACCCTTTCCCATAGTTTCCCTGTCTCTACTGAAATTCTCCCATTTGTTCATTTGTTTCTTCTTTTCCACTGTAGCCTTTAACATATCAAGCACAGTTATTTGAAGTTCCCTGTCTGATAGCTTCAACATCTGGGTCATATCCGAATCTGGTCCTGTTGATTGCTTTGTCTCTTGAAAGTGGATTGTTTTGTCTTATTTTTGGTGTCTCATGACTTTTGATTGAAAGCCAAACATCATCTTGAGTAGAGACTCAGGTAACTATGAATGTCTCTTATTCTGTTTGTAGGCCAGAGATCTGCAAACTATGAACCCCGGGCCAAATCAGACCTGTTGATTATTTTTGTATGACATGAGTTAAGGATTTTTTTTTTTTTTTTTTTTTTTAGTTGGAGTCTCACTCCGTTGACCAGGCTGGAATGCAGTGGCATGCTCACGGCTACCTCAGCATTGACCTGCTGGGCTCAGGCGATCCTTCCGTCTCAGCCCTCCAAGTAGCTGGAACTACAGGCGTGTGCTACTACACCTGGTTAATTTTTTGATTTGTTGTAGAGATGAGGTCTCGCCAAGTTGTTCAGGCTGTTCTCAAACCCATGGGCTCAGGCAATCCCCTCACTTTGGCCTCCCAAAGTGCTGGGATCACAGGCTTGAACCACTGAGCCCAGCTGTTTTTTCGTTTGTTTGTTTGTTTTTGTTTTTGTTTTTTTTACATGGTTTAAAGTATTAACTATTTTCTGGTCCTTTACAGACAAAGTTTGCCTACCCTGTGATGTAAGTGATTGAATCAGTCTAGTCAGAAGTTGACCTGGGTTTGAGTTTTGCTGCTGTAGGTTTAGGTTTTACCTTCAATGTACCACCAGCTTTAAAATTCTTTAACATTATCTTATTCTTAGAGTGGAGGTTGAGTTGCCAGAAAGTTTGTTTGTTTATTTGTTTAGGTGTTCCTGCTTCACTCTCAGCTTTAGGCCTTCCCTGTGTTGCCTGTGCTTTAATGTCCCTAGGTGTCAGTGATTTGCCTCTTTTCCAGCAGTAGGAGACTCTTCATGGTCTAATCCCAGGATGGCTTCCTACTCTCCTCCAGAAGGTTAAGGTTTTTGTTTCCTGGAGGATAAAATCCAGTCTAGGATCCGCGTTTTTCTAGGATGCAAGAAGGGG
This sequence comes from Tarsius wallacei, assembly GCA_963574415.1. NCBI lineage: Eukaryota > Metazoa > Chordata > Mammalia > Primates > Tarsiidae > Tarsius > Tarsius wallacei. The sequence goes on from CAUYQG010258444.1 coordinate 14,188, forward strand.
ATAATGAACAGCTTTGCCATTTTTTAACAAAATGTTTATTGGAAGAAGGCTAAGTACAAATAAAATTAAGACATACATTCAGAGTACATTCTTGCCAAAGTTACCACAGATCGTCATAACACCCTGTAGGGATAAGCAGATAAGGTAGCTCATCAGTACACAACATTGCCTTGGAATCCTTGGCCCCTTTTGGTTAAACCAGACTTCAGTTCCACTAACCCTCTGACTTTACAGGTTAACTCCAGTACCAGGCACATCTGATGACACAGCCCTGGTCCTCATCAACATGCACATAGTTGCAGTGAGCACTATGTCACTGCTTAAGAATAATTAATAACTCATGCATTAGTGAATTTGCACTAAATATAAGTATTATAATTATGCCAAATCAAAAGTTGAGCATAGAACATGGAAAGTCTTTGGGGAAGTAAACTGAACCCTTTGGTTATATTGAGGAAAGATCATCAAATCAGAGCATGTCATAGCTGAAAAAAACCTTCGAGAACATTCAGTCCATCTCCTTCACTTATCAAATGAAATAACCAAGGCTCAGAGAGAAGTAACACACCAAAGGCACACAGCAAGTTAATAGTGCAGGAACTATTGCCTTTTGAATTAAAAATAGTGAGGAGGCAGGGTGCCTCTGGTTCTGTGTGGGAAGGGTGGCTTAGGAGGGAAAGGCACCAAGCCTGCTTCTAGCGCTAACTAGCTCTGTGGCCTAGCTAGTTGGTGTGACTCAATCTCCCTCTCCGCCATCTGCTCTGCCTCTTTCCCAGGGACTATATCAGCTGAAGTGTGAATATCTCTTCAGTAAACACGAAGCCTTTTGTCAGGTATGGATTAATAGTTTGTAGGCCAGGAATTACGGAGACATAGGAACCGTGGGAGGCAAGAACTAGGACACCTTGATGGAGTGCCACTGCAGGGATCCCGCTGTCTGGCACCTGGGGCTTGCTTCTTTCCATTTTCTAAAGATGAGCTCAGGGCACAGCCCAGTGCAGTAAGGCAAGGAAGACAGGCACAGATGCCAGGTCCTCAGCCCAGAGGCTCCTGCTTTTGACCAGTGGGCTCTGCCTCTTCCTCTCTGTGCCATAGCTTCTGAGTCAGCCAGGGTCTAATTAGGAAATCAGAAGCAGAGTTTTTGAACAGAGATAAGCTGGTACAAGGAATTAGCTAAAAACCTCTGAGGGGCATCATGAGGGTGATTCTGGGGATACCCCCCGTGTTAGCCTGCTGCAGCTGCCATAACAAAAGATCAAACTGGATGTTTTAGACAACAGGCATTATTTTCTCATAGTTCTAGAGACTGGAAGTTCAAGATCAAGGCTCTGGCTGATGGGTTTCTAGTGAGGGCTCTGTTGCTGGCTGGTAGACGGCCACATTTTCATGACTTCCTCACATGGCCTTTCCTCACTGTGTGTGTGAGGAGAGAGTAAGAGAGATGTCTGGTGTCTCTTCTTACAGGAACACTAGTCCTATGAGCTCAAGATCCCACCCAATGACCTCATTTAGCCTTAGAGACACCATCTCTAAATACAGCCCCACTGGGGGCTATGGCTTCAGCATATGAATGCACCCAAATATTCAGACCCTAATATTGCCCCAAAATTCTGGAGCCTGGAGCCTATTGCTGCTGCCAGGTGAGGACCCATTATGAGGCCGGCTGCCTGGAACAGGAAGCATACAGGGAGAAGAGTGTCCTTCCTCCCTCCCTCTGCCCTGTTGTCTCCCCTAGTGCCTGCTATTGGCAGGGTCTGGCATGGATCCAGCTGGCAGAGTGGCAGTGTCACAGCAAAGTATGGAAGGCTGAGTGTGGAGTGGACGTAACAGCCCAATGACTGGAACAATTCCCCAATGGGAACCCTCTCCAGCCAAGACAGACCACAGAATCAGAGAAATCCAACATGGATGGGGGTACCTGTTATGGAGCAAAAGTCACTCCAGCTCCTCAGCCCAGAGGCTCCTGCTTCACAAGTCACATTCACTCCCCAAGATTACACAAAGTCTTGAATGTCATATTAAAGAATTCGCAATTTGCTACAGGCTGAGGCCAAGAGTCTGAGACCAGCCTTGGCAACATAGAGAGACTCATCTCTAGAAAAAAAAAAATTAAAAATTAGCCAGGCATGCTGGCACATGCTTCTAGTCCCAGCTACTTGGGAGACTGAGGCAAGGAGTTCAAGGTTACAGTGAGTTCAAGGCTGCAGTGAGCTATGATCACACCACTGCACGCCAGCCTGGGTGACAGAGTGAGACTCTATCTCTAAAAAAAGAAAGAGAGAGAAGAAAAGAAGGAAAGGAAAGGAAGAAGGAAGGAGGGAGAGAAGAAGGGAAGGAGGGAGGGAGGGAAGGAAGAGAGAGAGGGAGGGAGGGAGAAAGGACTTGGGATTTGGTCAGTGGGTAGTATGGATTTGCGTGGAGTGGTATACTCAGCTCTCCTCTCTGCCTCTGCCTATCCTTCTTCCCCAAACTCCTGGCTCACCTCAGATGCTCCTCTTCTGTGTTGCATACCTTCTCTGCACATTTGATGTGCATGAGCAATTTAATAAGCAGTACTGTGTGCTCAGGAGACTATCCCACGGGATCAGAGCTATTTCCACAACTTCACTGTGCACTGGGGAGTAGGTGCCAGGTTTAGAAGTGGTAGGTCCTCAGGGGAGGTGGTAAGAGCGGTCCAGGAAATGCCTCAGACCCCAGCATGTGGCAGTCTGTCTCCATCCCCAGCAAGACACACACACTCACGCACACTCTCTCACACACTCTGGCTCACCCATGCAAGGCAAATCCTCTCATTTGCACACTCACTCCCACACACTCTCACTCACACTCACTTGTGCCCTCACACTCAGTCTCACTTTCACCCTCTCAGACTCACACCGCTCACACTCACATGGACCGCTCACACTCATGTTACTCACACTCGACCTTGCTCTAACACCCAAGGTTACTCGCACACTCCCTTGCTCAGAGCATCGCAGCTCCCTCTCAGTACCATCCCCCCCCTCACTTACTCTCTCACGCTCTTGCTCTCACACGTGCTCTGTACTCTGGCACTTCCACACTCTCACTACATCCCTCACACTCACTCCCACTCCCTTGAAATCATTCCACTCCCTGGCTCAGTCACCCCTCCCTCCCACCCTCTCTGAATCACACTCACTCCCACTCCCTCCCTCTCTCCCTTCCTCCCTCCATCCCCCACACTCCGGTTACACTAGCTCAACTTCTCTGGCTTAGTCTTATCGCACTCAAGATCACACTTGCCTACAGACACTCTCTCAGCAGGATTCTGCCTCCCTCCTTCCTGTCATCCTGTCCCATGTCTTAGGGCTCCCTTGCTCACTCAGCAAATCGGTGAAAACTGGACCAGACTCTCAGGCTGAGGTCAGACATCCAAGGAGTTTTCTACCTACCCCCCTTCCTCTGAGCAGGAAAAAAATCCCTGTTCTGGGTTGGATGTGAAAAAAAGGACAGCATAGAGCAGGAGAGAAGGCAGACATGCCCCATTCACTATCGAGGACCCTCCTGTCTCCATTGCCCACTTCCCCCTACCCAGGATGCTAGGGGGCACCTTTCCCCCCAGTGGCTCCCTGGGCTGGGGGGTGATCCATTTTCCTCTTCCCAGAACCCCAACCAGGCCTCCCTTTCTTCACTCCTACCTTCCCTCAACTCCCAGCACACCTCAATGCCATCTGATAGCATCGCCCCAGCAGCAGGCCTGTCCTTTCTTTGATCTGTGTCTTGCTCAGAATATTCCTGCAATCGCATAAGTTCTGGGTGTGCTTTACATGACAACTCCCTGGGCCTCAGCCCTCTTGGGCCTCTTTTTATGGATCTGGGCCGCCCCTCCCCCCACAGTCTCCCTTGGGTTTTGCCCCTCCTTCCATCTTCTATCGGTGTTCCTTACTTCATTTGCATGGGTAGCACAGTCATGTAATTCTAAATTCAAGAGGTACAAGGAGAAAAGTCTCCATCCCTCAACAGCCCTGCTCCTCTCCTCAGAGGCAATTGTTTTTTTGAGTTTCTTCCATAAGGTTCTAGAAATAGATACAAGGAAATGTGTGTGGACTTCATAGAGACATAAGCCTGCTCAGCAGTCACTGGAATTGTGAGGAACATTCCCCGCCCCTTCCTCATCAGGATCATTTGAAATTGCCCAACCAGAAGTGCACAGAAAGTCAGGCCTTTCTCACCTTCTCACACCATCCTCCCTTTGTCATATGAAGAAATAACGACATTATTTTCTGAATGCCTTGTATTCTGCCTCCCTCAAGACTAAGACCCTTGTCCCTTTGCTAAGCCTTTTCTACCTCAGCTATCACGACATACGATATGATAAAAGATTCAATATTACACTCTTTCCCTCAAGATTCTTATCACTTCCGGTTGGCCAGTTAGTTCTTTGATGGTCAGCGTTGCTTTCAGAATGGCTGAGTTACTGCTCCTTTTCTCAACCCCCTGGGAGATTACACTGTTGGTCAAGTCAAAAACCATCATTGAAATAGATGCTTCTGGAGGGTCATTCTTGTGTCTGCCCATGTCCCTTACCAGTGCTCCAGGGGTGGCTGGGGGCCAAGGAGCGCCCCCAGAAGGTGAGGGGGATGAGGCATGTGGCTACATAAACCAGCCTGGCTGTCCTGCTGCCCACGCCGCCCCTCCTGCAGGTCTCTGGTTAATTGCCAGGACATATCGGTGGGCATTCTCCGAGGAAAGAACAGGCGAGCCAGCACGCAACATCCCAGCTCAGCAATCATCGCTGATTAAAAACTAGTTACAAAGCAATGAAGATGGAATCCTGCATTAACCAAATGACCCTGTCCCTGGCCAAGCCCAGATATATGGGAGTGATTATGAAAGCATCACTTACAACGTCGGCAAATGTTAACGGCTGCTTGAATTTCTGGGAGATTTACAGGGTAGTGACAGCATTTGGCTAGATGGGACTTGGGCTCTTTGCTTCATTCCCAGATGTGCCTGTGTGTTTATGAGCTCCTGTGGACTCACAGCCTACTCGGAGTGATCTAGGTTGGCTGGGCTTTTACGTGGGTTTTATCTAAATATGCTGGTTTATATAAAGTAGAAATGTATCATATTGCCAATATTCAGAGAATCTGAATTAGCTCAGCTACACTTAATACTGAAACTATCCTGAATATAATTTAATCTTTCTTTAATGATTCAAAAGGCACTTTGAAGTCTTGCACTAATCAGAGTCATGGTTATGAATACCGAATCTCGATACTGAAGAAGTGTAGAAGTGCCTGTCAGAGAATTAGGTGGAGGACATGGTGGGAAACAGCATAGGAGGGTGCCTCTGTGGGCGTGCAGGTGTGGCCACATGTGTCAGCGGGCATGTGGAGGTGTGGTGTGATATGAGGTCTAACTTGGCTAACGAGACCTGCCACGTGCAAATGAATGACCCTATGAAAACGTCAGTCTACTCCCACACCTCCCAAGGAGAATTTGGTCTTTGCTAATTTGGGCCTCTTGGTTGAACAGATTTGGAGTGAAAAGGGAGGAGGGAAATTGTTCTGTCCAGGAAAGACTCAAGAGACCAAGACAGAATCCCCTGTAGTGGGTAAAAGAGATATGAATAGATATGTAAGCTGAGAAAGGGAGGGGGAAAACACATGTTGGATTTAGGAGAAGAAAGTAGAGTGTGCTAAGAGGCAGCTGCCATGATTGTGAGTGCGTGTGTGTGTGTGTGTGTGTGTGTGTGTGTGTGTGTGTAAAATGAGGATTGACAGCATCTACCTCGATAGGTTGCTGTGGGATCTAAGAGGCCCACGTGCCTTGCTGTGGACTGAATGTTTGCATACCCCCCAAATCCACATGTTGAAGTCTAAATCCCGAGCAGAATGGTATTTGAAGGTGGGATATTTGGGAAGTGATTAGGTCATGAGAGTGGAGCCCTCATTAACAGAGTTAGTGCCCTTACAAAAGAGGCCCCAGAGAGCTGCCTTGCCTCTTTTCTGACATTTGAGGACCCAACAAGAAGGTGCCATCTGTGGACCAGGAAGCGGATGCTCACCAGGCACCAGACCTGCTAGCACCTCAATCTTGAATTTCCCAGACTCCAGAACTATGAGAAATAAATGTCTGTCATTTAAGACACCCAATCTATGGTATTCTGTTTTAACAGCCTGAACAGACTAAGACATGCTTTCTCTCTCTCTGGTGAAAGAAAATTTTGATAGAATTGAAACTAGCCCAGCTTTCCCATAGAACTAATGTTTACAGTTTCTTAAAAAAACAAAAACAAAAAACAGAAATGAACCCTCCCAGTCTTAAAGCTTGAAACTTACTTTTGTCCTAGCTGAGTTCCTTTCCCAGGAAACTGACCCTCAGGCCTATCGAATCTAGGAACTGAAACTCCCCAGATCACTGAATCCAGACAGTGAGATGCCAGGCCCCACCTGTTCACCAACTCCTCTTCCTTACCCCTTCCTTTTTCCTGTTTTCAACATTCTCACCCCACTATATAAACCCCTGACTTCAGTAGGATAGGAAGATGAATTTGAGAATGAATCTCCCATTCTCCTTAGCTGCTATCATCCAAATAAAAAGGCTTCTTTCCTGGCCACACTCACCTCAGCAAATGGCTTTCTGTGAAGTGAGTGACAGGACCCTGACTGAGCCCTAGTGTCTTGGTAACAGAATCACCATTTGGAAATTTTTGAATCACTTCAGGAAAGATTTAAATTGCCTTTCAATAATATTTGACTGCAGATACACTCCTATGTGGAAACAGGGCAATAAGAAGTCCTAGTCATTGGAACAGCACCATTTAGGGCCCGAGACCCTCTTCTAAGTCCCCCGGAAGTGGTTTCCAGTAGCAGGGTCAAGCAGAGAGTGCTGGTCAGCCTGGAAAGTCAGCCTGAAAACCACTTGAGGCCCCACCACTGCCCTCACCCCTCACCTCAACCCAGCCCACTAGAGGAGACAGAGATGTAGGACAACAGGGCAGCTATTCCCGCTCTAAGGAATAAAAAGCAAGTTACAGGGGTGGCTGCATTTACCCCCCTTGGGCATCCCCTTTCCCCTCCCCAGGGGAGGAAAGGCTGGGAAGTGAGGCTGTGCATTCAACCTGGGGATGGAAGGCAAGCAGGCCTAGGGCTGTCCCCAACCAGTATGGGAACCCAAGGGCAGGACCAAAGAACCCAGTGGTCCTGGCACTGTGGAATTGCAGGTCAAAATGAATATCTCTTTTGCCAGTGCCCAAATCCTACCTCTTCCCTATTTTTGCCTGCTCCAAACCCCATACCTGTCAAAGATCCATGTGTCTGAGGATTTGAGGTATCCAGAGGCACTTTCCTTCATTTGCATGGTAGTTTCACTCCTGTAAAAGTCACTGTGTACTGAAATTATGCAAAAAAAATACTTAGAGTTAACTGTCAAATAAAACTAGGCAAAGGCCCAGGTGATTATAGATTGGTTTCTCATTTATATGGATATTGCATGGGACCCTTAAAGAGCTCTACTGCAGATTGAGGGCCTACTTTCTGTGCCCTCCCACTGCTGATCTCTGAAGTGATGCAATAGCCCCCAATGCCCTCCCTGGCCCCACCCATCCCTCCACTGCTGGGCATTCTGCACTACAATCCCCACCGTGTTGTTTCCCACTCAAACCCTTTATTGGCTCGCCATAGCCACTAAATGGTTCTCAACATTGGTGCTTGGAAATTTCTGGGGACATTTGGGTGGTCACAATCATGGCAAGGCCCTGACACCACCTAGAGGCAGGGCCAGAGATATGGATGCCCAAAAGTATGGTGGAATCCCACATGATGAAAACTTTTCCTGGGTCTCTTGTAGCATTCAAGGGTCACTCACAATATCCATGTACATGAGAAACCAACCTGTAATCCCCTGGGCCTTTTGCCTAATCTTATTGACAGTCAACTCAAAGTACTTTTTGCATCATTTCAGTATACAGTGACTTTTGCAGAAGGGAAACTTCCACCTCAATGAAAGGAAGAGCATGCTCCATTTTGTTCAGAACTTTACCAAGAGTTATTCACCATTTCAGGAAATCAAGCCACCAACAGCAAGTGACCCTTGGTGTCAGTCGGCGCTTACGGTGTCACATTTACTGTGATGGTACATGTAGGAGCAAGCAGCTGACCACTTTGTTATGTCCTCTAGCATGATTATTCCCAAATATTTGCATAGTAAAATACATATGATTTCCGCTTACACCTATAAGCCCAGTACTTTGGGAGACTGAGGCAGGAGGATCGCTTGAGGCCAGAATTTCAAGACTAGCGTGGGCACCATCATGAGACCCCATCTCTAAATTAAAAAATAAATATATTTTAATAAAAAATATAACTTTACTAAATCGCTCACTTTACCTTTCTCCTTTATTTACAAATTGAGCCTTATATTGAAGTTTTTTGAAAATACATGTATACATAAACTTTGTTATTTGTGTAATTTTCTTTTGTTTATTTATTTTAAAGATCTGAGGTGCAATCTAGGATTAGATAGATAAGAGGTCATTGCACAAGTGTATTTGTGGATTTTCTTTCAGGCAACTAGAGGGGGAATTATAACATGTTTTTATATAACGGGAGTGCTGGGTCTGACAGAGTTGAGAAACACAGGCTCACAGGCTACTGCCCTATTCCCCTGGGAATGCTTCCAGACTCTTCTGATCCAGCCCAACTGCCACTCCAACCTCATTGCCCACCACACTCCAGTCTGGCACCCTGGACTCCAGCTTCTCTAATAAAAGCAGTGTCATGGAAACAGCGCAGATTCCACCATCCCTGTGACTAACTGGCCCTCCTGCCTGATGCTGCCTAAAGTCTCCATATTCACCCCTTGTATGCCTCACACATAACACCGACAACAGAAAGATGGGTGGGCATTAACTTACTTGACCCAGTCCTTGGCATGCAGGACTACCTTTTGTGCTGTAACTTCACTGCTGGATGACACTTGGCTCCTGAGATGGTCTTGGATGTGTGATATATACAGTGCATGCGATACATATGATAGTGTATAGGCATGGAGTATATGATAGTGGATATGTATAGTGTATATGATACATATGACAGTATGTGGGTATAGTGCATATGATACATGATAGCGTATAGGTATAGTGAATGGGATACACATGATAGTGCATGCGTTTAGTGCATATGATACATGTGACAGTGTATAAGTATAGTGTGTATGATATATATGATAGCATATGGGTACAGAGCATGTGATCCATATGATAGTGTTTGGGTACAGTGCATGTGAGCCAAATGATAATGCATGGATACAGTGCATGTGATCCATATGAGAGTGCATGGGTACAGTACATGTGAGTCATATTATAATGTTTAGGTATAGTGCTCGTGATCCATATGATAGCATTTAGGTACAGCGCATGTGAGCCTTATGATAGTGCATGGATTCAGTGCATGTGAGCCATATTACAGTGTATGGGTACAGTGGATTTGATAGTGTATAGATATATGCCTGTAATACAGATGATAGTATGTATGTATAGTGCTCATGAAATATATGACAGTTTATAGGTATCATATATATAGTATATGTTTATTGGTATTCCTTTTTTCAACTGAGGTGTCACTCTGTCACTCAGGCTGGAGTGCAACCGTGTGATCAAAACTCTGCATCCTCAAACTGCATTTTGATACTTGAACTCTTCTTCATAACTAATCACCTTACAATTGGTAGCACCCCCAGAGAGTTACACTCTGGGTTGAAATTCTGGAGTCCAGGTGGCCTCAGGATAGAGGCTCCTCTCTTCCTTCAGCTCTGGTGGCCCCTTCTCTGGGCTGCCTTCCCCGCCCGCCCACCCGCTGTGTCCGTCTAGAGTGTGTCAACTCCATTCGCAGCAGGCTAGTATGCCAAATGACCAATCATCCAAATGTTCAATCTGCCAAGGGAAGCAAGTTTACTAGACACTTACTTTTTATAAGCATTTTAAAACTTTTCGGCCATCTGTGTTAAATAAAACAAATTAATAGCTGTTGAAGATTTCTGTGGCATTAACGTCACCTACTTTTTGTCTATTTATTTTGGCTTCATCACAATAGACGAGAGGCTGTAGTGCAGAATTGGATATCTGCTGAGGACAGACAGCTTCAAATCGGCACACAGCTCAGTCTGGCGGGAGACTAAAGGCAAAAGGAAGTGGAGATTTGGGGGTGGGTGGGGAGGCCGAAGGCAGAAAGAGGGGAGAATGCTGGGAGAGGGGAGCCGGAGGCCCCAGAATCCTGGAGCCCCAGCTCCCCAAGTCCTGCTCAACCTGCTCTTCCTCTCAGTACGAGGATAAAGTGAATGCCCTGATAAGCTGGTTGCAGCCACTGGTCAGAGTTTTATTTCAAACTTGCCAATAAAGGGGCCACTTCCATGAAAGCCAGTTCTGAGGTATCTTCCATGGTTGAGACATTGGTAGCAGGAGAAGACTGTCTAAGCCTTCTTAGATACTCTTAGATCCTAAGGAAGGACTGTATGGTTCAAGGGCTTAGAGAAAGCTGTGGATCATGTCATACAAGGACAATTCTCAGTTCTGTTGCAGAAGTGTGTGGAACAATTTTCTCTCACAAAGTATTGCAGTAAAGACCACAGCTAAAGAAAAAAACTGTGTGTGTGTGTGTGTGTGTGTGTGTGTGTGTGTGTGTGTGTGTCAGAGAGAGAGAGAGAGAGAGAGAGAGATGGAGATTGTATAAGTTGGTAAATTTGGTGGAGTTGGTCACTTGAGAATTGGTTACTGGGTGTGCTGATAGGAGGATTAGTTGCTGTGAGGCTTTCCTGAAGTGCTTGCTAATGAAGGGATCAAGGTGTCTCTTGAGGAATCAAACTATAAAATAGGAGGTAGGCAGAGAGGAGCATTGTTTAGCCATGAAAGCACAGAACAAAGGAGAGTCTGGGGCCAGTGTTCATCTCCTGGGGAGAGGAAGTCTTAAACAATGAACCTCAGGTGTTGCAGTCAATCTGCTGGGCACCTGCCAGGTGGAGGTGGAGGCAGGGCTCACCACCAATTTTGAGTATTCTGTCCTATGCACAGAGCTTCTCTGCTGGGAGGCAGATGCAACTGCCCACCTTAGTTGATGCAGTTAAACATTTGCTCCGTCCAGCTCCCCTTGTTCTGATGACAAATGTGCCAAGCAACCTGTGGTTATCATCTGGATGATGTTGAGGAGCTGGCCCTCTGGAGGGGCCCTCCTACCCATTGCCTGTGCTCAGAGAGTTAGCTGAGGGAGGTCTGTTCTCGGGTGCTGACAAAATCAAGGGTATGACCAAGATACACTCCACAGGGCAGACAATGCCCACCTGAGAGCCTGCCCTCCTTCCCTGGGGAGCCCCACCGTCACTTGCCCCTCACTAAGTATAGTGCTCATTTCTATTTCTGCCGCTTCTCATCATGCTGCAATTTGGGGGTTACCCACCGTCTCCCTGCTAGCTTCCAGGCAGGTACACACACAGCTTGTTCAGACACGTGTCTCTGGCACCTGGACCCACCCCCCCACCCCCCGCCCCCTGCAAGGGTGTGCGTTAGCTGAGAACAGTTCCCGATGTATGACAGGCCCCAAGTAAAGAAGTATGGAATGGGTGGACGAGTGGACCAGGACTACCTAGCCAGTTTTGAGCCCACTCTTGGAGGCGCCCAGGCCTACCCACTCTGAAGCATTTCCCAATGTCTTCTGGGCCTGCTGATGGCTGATGGCTTGCAGAATTCCTGAGGCCCTTCTGTTGGTTCTGTGTAGTTGTGAGGATCTTGAGTCTGTCCTGTCCTGAATCCTGCACTACATAGCTTCAGAATCAGCCACTCTAGGGTCTAAAGCCATGTTCTGGACCTTAACCTGTCTTCATGGCCTCAGCTGCTGCTTCTGTGAAATGGAAGTCACAATGCCAACTGTATTGGAGATGGGTAGGTTTTCTAAGGGCCCCACAGGTTTGCTATGAGAAGAAGCAGCATGAGAATGTAAATATTTCTCAGAATCTCCCGCTGGGCTCCCTCTGACCCAAGACACCTTGAAATGTGCTCCTGCAGAGAATCAAAGGGGGCCCTTTACGTGCCTCCCTGCTTCCCCTCCCCTCCTCCTTGGAGACTCCAAGGTGGGCCAGCTTGGCCTGACAGCTTCGGAGCCTGTCTGTGGGCAGGGAGGGAGCTGGCACCTCCATCTGGAGCAGGGAGCAGATCGTGAGCTCCACACAAAGAAGACCCGTCCCTGAAACCCTGCTCCCTGCCTCCCCTGCCGCACAGCAGCTGGCTTCCAGGGGAATCAAGTGACAGCAGGCTCCAGGGAGCCGAGCTGGCGAGACTGACTTCTGTGGGTGAGTCTGGGAAGCTCAGCAGTGCACCAGGGGCCAGTTAACCCACAGAGGGATGGACAGTCTCAGAACTGCGGCCTCCCGCTCTGCTCCAATGGGCACCGTCAATTGTCTCATAATTTTCCACTCCCATTAGCATTCTAGACACTGAAAATGACCTTCTATTGCATCTTCCTGACCCCAAGGTGGATTCTGCCCATCAGAGCCGCCCTTGACCCTGCTTCACAATGGCCTCCACCCTGGGACATCAGTCCATCTGCCCCAACCCTCCCACCTAATAACTTGCAGTTTTCCAAACACATTGTGCAGTGTCAGGTCTCCATGCTGCAGTCTATGTTGCTTGCTTTGCCTGCAATATCCTTTCCCTGCAATATCCTCTTCCACCTGGCAGACTCCTACTCACCCTCTTGGCTCCACCCCAACCCCCACAGACACCTACACTGCTCATTGAAAATGTTGAGCCAGGCACCGTGGCTCACACCTGTAATCCCAGCACTTTGGGAGGTGGAGGCGAGAGGATTGCCTGAGCCCCAGGGTTCAAGACCATCCTGGGCAACTTGGCGAGACCTTGTCTCTACAATAAATCACAAAATTAACCGGGCGTGGTGGCGCATGCCTGTAGTTCCAGCTACTTGGAAGGCTGAGGTGGAAGGATCGCCTGAGCCCAGCAGGTTGCGGCTGTGGTGGCCGTTAATGTGCCAGTGCACTCCAGCCTGGCTGACAAGTGAGACTGACTTAAAAAAAAAAAAAAATTGGGTTCTTAGTTTTGTAGGCTTTTCACAGACAGGATTTTGTTGACTGCATCTCCATAATATCATAAATACAGTAGATGCCAAAAAAAAGTATGCACATTTTAAGAAAGGGAAAAACTGTATTAAAATTGTAATAATGTATACCGATAACAAACGATGGATACAAGTCACGTTTGACTTCTGCAATTATAAGAGGTGTTCAAAGCAGTTACCGTCAGCGTCCAGTCACTTCTGATTATGGTGAACTAAAAGCAACACAGACATAACATCTCTTAAAATTGTATACATTTTTTTTTTTGCACCCTTGTATGTTTTTCCCTCTCCTTCACAAGAAGTTAATGGTTAGATCTGGAAGTCTGATAACATTCAGGTCCAATTTTTGGACAATAAAACTTCATGGGTAGTGCTCTGTTCTTCCATCAGATAGCACATGATAACTGGTTGTCCGTAATTTCATCAATAGTTACAAAATGATGTTATTCTATTTCTCACTTTTCATGTAAAGAGATTCTCCTCCTCGTCAACCATTTGCTTATCTTGTGGTTCATACAAGAAAGGCAGGTACTTGATTCTTTCTATGTTCTAGTTTTCAAAAGAATCAGTAGACTCCCAAGATATCTTCCAAGAGTGATCAGAGTGTTTTTTCTTCTTTAAAACCAAACTAAATTCATGTAAACTAATACAACCTCTGTGGAAAACAGTGTGGTGATTCCTAAAAGATCTAAAGATTGACCTTCCATATGATCCAGCAATACCCTTCTGGGAATATACCTGGAGGAGTTCAAATAATTCTATAAAAAAAGATACCTGCACATGCATGTTTATTGTAGCATTGTTCACAACAGAAAAAACATGGAACCAACCATGCTGCCCATCGAAAGTGAACTGGATTAAAAAAATGTGGTACATATACACAATGGAATATTATATAGCCATAAAGAATGACAAGATTATGGTGTGCAGCAACTTGGATGGTTTAAAGTCTATCATACTCAGTGACCTATCACAGAAACAAAAATCTGAGTACCACTTGTTCTCACTTATAAGCAGACCCTGAACATTTATCATAATACTATAAGAAAGATTTTGGCAGTAGCAGGATGCTGTCAGGGAAGGAGGGAGGCACATAACATCAACAAGAGTACCTGATCTCAAACCAGGCAAAGCAGGGACCAAAGAGAGGCCCAAACTTTACCTGTATGATAATCTTTTATCTACCTAATCCTGAGTTGTCCCCCACGTCTTTAAAATTAAAAAAAAAGAATACATTTAACCCATGGGTTCAAACATTTTTTTTATTTTTGGGGGGGAGTTGGAGTCTCACTCTGTCACCCAGACTTCACTCATGCCACTGCAACCTCGAACTGCTGGGCTCAGGAAACCCTTTCGCCTCAACCTTCCAAGTAGCTGGAACCACAGGCACATGCCACCATGCCGGTTAATTTTTTTTTTTAATTTATTGTGGAGATTAGATCACACCAAGTTGCCCAGGCTGGTCTCAAACCCTAGGTCTCAGGCTATCCTCTGTATCTGCCTCCCAAAGAGCTGGGATTACATGTGTTAGCCACCACACCCAGCCGGGTTGAAACTTGTCACCTTTCAATCATGCCACATACACTTCAATGCATTGCAGTTATTTTTATTGATGATCAAATTGTCCCATCTTTGGCCAGCAATAGCCTCTCCAAGTTGCTACCACCTAGTAATCTTTGATGGCTTCTGATATAGCAAGATGTTCCAGGCTCATCTTGTACGTTTTGCGCCCCAGGAAGCTGTCATTCCTCCAAAAAGCCCAAGCCCCCATTTTGGGGGTAATATTATGTGGAGACCATAATCAGACATTTACTGTGACCAGATAGGTTATTGTACCCAGGTCTTTGTGATGGCTTTAAAAATGGGCAGACTTGGCGGGGCTTGGTGGCTCAGCCTGTAATCCCAGCACTTTGGGAGGCCGAGGCGAATGGATTGCCTGAGCCTGTGGGTTTGAGACCCACCTGGGCAACTTGGCGAGACCTCATCTCTACAATAAATCAAAAAAATTAGCCGGGCGTGGTTAGGTAGTTCTGGTTACTTGAAAGGCTGAGGCGGGAAGACTCGCCAGAGCCCAGCAGGTCGAGGCTGCAATGGCCGGGAGCAGCCACTGCACTCCAGTTTGGGCGACAGAGTGAGACTCCAACTCAAAAAAAAAAAAGGGCAGACCATGGACAGAACTTGAAAATAACAGCATACCTCCTGAATTCATATTGATACTTCCAATTCAGATTCAGGATTACAGGGCTTATACTTGATTTCAACAGTCTTACATCTGTATATCCTTTTTTTCACGCTGAAAAATCTCAATTCCCAATGAAAGCTACATAATGAGTCACTTCCTTTATCACACTACATATCCCACAGTATCAGATTAACCATACCAGCACTGTCATTACCAATATGCACATTGATAAACAGTTTGAGAATTCTTTGCAGTTATTTTTATTAGGCTCTATCGCACTTGGGATGATAATCAAATTATTATGTATCTTTAAGTCACTTGAAATAGTTCTCT
>CAUYQG010258451.1:0-10995 GCA_963574415.1 Tarsius wallacei
TTTCTTTTTTTTTTTTGAGTTGTAGCTTCACTCTGTCGCCCAGACTGGAGTACAGTGGCATGCTCCTGGCCTCCGCAGCCTCGACCTGCTGGGCTCCAGCCAACCTTCTGCCTCAGCCTTCCAAGTAGCTGGAACTACAGGAGCGCGCTATCATGCCTGGCTAATTTTTGATTTATTGTAGAGATGAGGTCTCGCCAAGTTGCCCAGGCGGGTCTCGAACCCACGGGCTCAGGCAATTCACTCACCTCAGCCTCCCAAGGAGTTTTCTTACTTTTCAATGTTTACCTCATCCATTCCATCTATAACAAGTTTTGTTTTCCAAAAACATCTGTGTTATGTATGGTTCCATATTCAAAAGCCTTAAATATCTCCAAATATTTATGACAGAATTTCATAAACTTTATACTATATAAATATCACCTGGGCACTTGATTTATAAATGCAGGTGCTAGATGCCTAAAGACAAATTCTAGATATTCTGTTGGAAAAGATTGTTTGACCAAGATTGTTTTTAAAATTTTGCTTCCAGGTAATTTTTAAAGCAGGTGCTCCAAAGCTTGCACAAGTGTTTTTCTACAGGATTAAGTTTAAGCACAAGCCTCCCCAAGTAAAGGCATGAATGAATCTCTGTACCCAGCTAAGCAAGCGCTTTATTTTAGCTTAGCAATTCTCTTAATTTCCCCCAAAATACTATACCTGTGATTCTTAAAAACTTTGTTGTATGTAGCTTAGTTGGAGGGACCTGTCCTCAACTACTCATTTACCAAACTCTTTTTAATATAAATGGGTACAGAGCAATTCTTGCTTCCTCCAAGAAAACTTTCATTGACAACCAATTTGACATGGATTTATTTCTTTTTCTGTACTTCTACATACTTATTGTTTTATCAGCAGCCTTCATACACTTAATGTGCATTCCACTCAGGTAAGTAAAAACTTTACGTGGAATATGAAGGCAAGAGAGGTTTCAAGGACCTAGCTTGGCTCTGTAACCTAGCTGAACTCCTTATGGAAATTGATCTTGTTGAGAATGTCCTTGTGTTTAAGATTTGTATTAAATAGATTTTCTCATCTCCCTTTTTCCCCATTATTTTCTTCTTCCACTATTTAAAGAAAAGTATAAGTCCCACTTATCAAGAATCTTCCTATAGTACACAGAGGAACAAATAAAAAGCTACATTTAAACACCATTGACTGAGAAACTCCTTTAATAAAAGCACCATCCTTCTGGAGGTCTTTATGACTTTCACTGACTAGTGTATATACTTGTTCTGGTGTAAGGTGTAGTAACTGGAATAGAATGTGAGAAGTGCAGTTAGGGTGTTTTGAAATCAAATGCAGATATGCAATCCTTTAGAGTAGACTATTAGAAGCATTGGCAGTTTTAGTTTTAAATTTTAACTGTTACATTTCCCAGCAATTGTATTAGAGTGGACCCTTTCTGGAGAAAACCTGAAAGTTTTTGGAAGCCTAATTTCTCTTTTACATTTTTAACTGTATCATATACAAGCTTTTCACTAAAGTGTTTTTGTTAATATCTACAGCATAGGATGTAGTCCTAAAAGCAGGATATTCAACAAAATTATTTAGAAAACTCTTAAAATATTTCCAATATTATGGGATTGTTCTAAATGCCAATTTCAGGTAATTTTAACTTCATAGACCAGGTACTAAGAGAAAGAATAATAGTTATAATTATTAAATATTGGTTTTTGCAAGACCTGTGTGTGTCCCAAGAAATAAAAGAAAATAATTGAATGTAATGTTTGCATACAATCTTTCTAAAGTCATGTGAATTAAAACTTTTTGATTTTAAAAAAGTTGAACGAAAATCCAAAAGGGGTTTTCAGATGAATTGCTATTTAGATTTTTGCTGCTTAAAAAAAGTGACAAAATTGAAAGGAATCAAATAATTGAGTGACATTGATAGATCAAAACTCCCACCTTTTAAAATTACTGTTTATGTACACAAGGTTTAATGGCACTTAAAATATTAAGGCAAAAAATAGAATCAAACTCATCCTGAGCTAGTCTCATTCTAGCAATAAACCATATTCCAATACTGATATAAAATTCCATAAACATGCATTTAACCTAAGAAAGATAACAATTTGCAATATTTTATTTTTTATTTTTAAAATTTAATATATGTTTAATAGTGTACTATTCTATTAGTTCTACTTTAAAAGCAGTTGTGACAATAACGTAATCCATATTGTTTAATTTAGAACTTTATCATCATAGCAAATTAAAAGCTGAACTTTATTTATGTACACGTAGACATAAATATTTAAACCATTTACACTTATACAAATATAGTTGTCAGTTAAAAAATATACAAAAATGCATCATTCACAAATATTTTTTAAATATTAAGCAAAATTATCAAAACAACTGCTTTATCGATGTTACCACAAATAAAAAAGCCACCCCAAACCACCATGAGTTATTGTGTTATACCTATTATGATTGCTGTTATCAGGTGAGAAGGGGGTTAGGACTGAAAAATCACCTCTTATGTACAGTGTGCACCAGTGAGGGTGATGGGTACTCTTAAAGCCCAAACTTCTTCACAACTATACAATGCATCCATGTAAAGGAAAACCATTTGTACCCCTAACGCTTTTGAAATAAAACAAAAAAAAAAGAAAAAGAAAAGATAAATGTCAGAGAGATTGTGTAGAAACCAGAACCCTTGTCCACTGTTACTGGGAATACAAAATGGTACAGCTACTAGGGAAAATGGTATGGAGATTCTTCAAAAAATGAGAAATAGATTATCACATGACTCCTCAATCTCAATTCTGGTTATATATCTGCTGTTCTGTGGATGTAGTTTGACCCCATAAAAGCGCATGTCAAAATTTAGTTCTCAATATTCAGTGTTGGGAGGTGAGGCCTAGTGAAAGGTGTTTGGATTATAGGGAGGTCATGGAGGTGACTCCCCTATGAATGGCTTGGTGCCCTTCTCATGGTCGCATATTCTCTTTCTTGGGTGATGGGATTAGTTCTTGTGGGAACAAATTACTTATCTCGAGTGGGTTTTTAGAAAGTAATCTCTCTTCTCTGGTTTTTCCTCTTTATATCTGTCCACTTTCCCTTTTACCTTGGAAAGCCCTCACCAGAAGCCCAGCAGATGATGGCACCATGCTTCTTGTACTTCCCAGCCTGCAGAACTGTGAGCTAAGTAAACCTCTTCTTTTAAAAAAACAAATTACCTCACCTGAGGTATTATTTTTCACAAACACAAAATGGACTAAAGCAATATCTATAAGAATTAAATTGGGATCTTGAATAGATATCTACACATCTCTGTTTACTGTAGCACTATTCATAATAGCCAACATATAGGGGGATAAAACTGAACATCTATCTACATATACATGGATAAAGAAAATGTGGTTTATACATACAATGGAATGTTGTATAGTCTTAAACCAGAAGGAAATCCTACTATTTGAGATAATATGGAATTAGCTGGAGATTGTTAATAAGTGAAATAATCTGATCACAGAAGCCCAATTACTGCATGACTTCTCTTATACGAGGCATCTAAAACAGACAAGCATAGAAGCAGACAATAAATTGGTGATTACCAAGAAATGGAGAAAGGAAGATATCAGAATTTTTACTCAGTGGGTATAAAGTGACAGTTATACAAGGTGAGTTAATTCCAGTGAGCTACTGTGCAACATTCTTCCTATAGTTAAAAATAAGGTATTGTATACTTAAAAATTGCTAAAAGGGTGGTTCTTAATGTCCAGTGCTCTTACCACAAAAAATAAACAAACAAATGAAGAGACACAGGAAACTTTGTGAGGTGATAAATACGTATAATAATTTGTGGTGATAGTAATATGAGTACACATGTCCAAACTCATCAGATGGCATACACTGATTATATACAGCTATGCACACCCATTTTATCTCAATAAAACTGAAAAACATTGCTTTGTATTTTCATATTAACCTTTATTTATAAACATGTTTATTATTTTGTTTAATAGGAACTCGTTTCCATTTTTTCCTATTATGTTCTGTTACCACAATGAGATTGTAATCTACTGCTGGGCATGGATTTTCTTTCATATTTTAGTTATTTTCTCTCATAATAAAAATATGCAGTCAATAAATTATAAAAATTGGCATTTTTTCTAAGAGCAAAGTACAACTCATCTTTATCTACATCGAAGACATAAATACTGAAATATATGAAATACATCGAAGACATAAATACTGAAAATCGATCCAAACTGAAAAAAAAATAATACTCAGAGAAAAGTCAAATTTTCCTGCCAGTAGGTAGCAAAATTTGGAAATGAAATTCCAATCCAGTAAGTATTTACTTATTTCTGGTAAATTTACATTAAAACTATAGAGTGACTTACAGATTCAAGATCATCCAACGTATTACCACAAGAAAATGACTGACAGTGGTGGGAAACTATGGAGGGGGAAGGGTGAGGGCGATGGGATTAATGGTGGTAAATATCTGTCTGGGGATGGGGAGACACCTCTTATCATCAAGGGTGCCTGAACGAAGCAGTTTGGTATGCCTAACCCCTAACTGTACCCCACAATACCATAATTAAATAAATAAAAAAAATAAAATCACACACTAAGTATACTTTTACCATCACAGTCATCTTTTGAAATAATAATTTCTAAAACATGGAATCATAATTAATCTAGAAAAGATTAAGATAATTAGTATTTCTTTAACTGGCAGGACATATGATTTATATTTTATTTAGAATACTTTGATCTATTATAAGGAAATCTGGTCTTATTTGAAGTTGACACTAGGATTATGCTAGCTTCATGGAACCAGCTTCAAAATTTTATGAGGGGACTACGAAAAATGTTTTAATTAGATTTATTTTTAATGGAAAAAAAAAAGAACACTATGAAGCAGGGAACATGTCCTGACAATAACTCTTATTGCTGTGACCTAAATCCATTTACTATTCATCTTTTTTTCCTGAATTAAAAATGGAAACAAGTATTCCTAATTCATCAGATGTCTCTTGGGTTAAAATCCAAACAGAGTTTCCACATAAGGACTGCTGGTAACTAAAGTACAACTCATCTTTATCTACATCGAAGACATACATACTGAAATACATGAAATACATTGAAGACATAAATACTGAAAATAGATCCAAACCAAAAAAAATAATAATACTCAGAGAAAAGTCAAATTGTCCTGCCAGTGTGGAAAGAGCACACAGAACCTGAAGGCAAGTTAATTCTTTGAGCATCTTTTGAATTGTGCTTTTCTTAGAAAGGAGAAAAAAATGGGGAGAGGAGGATTCAAACCTGTCTACAAGATGTGGCATTGGGAGGAAAACCATAAACATTTCTTCAAACTCTTAAGAAAAAAGGACACTAGAGTTCCACATGTCATGCAAAGTAGCCTAATTACAAATGTCTTCACACTTGAAGTGTGGGTCAGCTGATATGGCCACTTGACGCTTGATAGGAAGGCTGACGACTACTCAGTCAACCGATCTGCCACACTTCTATCTATTCTGGCAGCTTCTGTTGAAGTCTGGAGTCAACTCAGGACAAACTCTTCATGACTCTATGTCAAGTTGTATTCAAAAACATGTCAACTCTAATGTGCCATCATTTAGACATTTGTAATCATTCTAGTTAATTGCTATTGGAACTGACATCCCATTTTCATTTCCCCCACTGCCGCATTACCAAGCAGGCTCGATCAACCTCAAACTCATCACGGCATGGCAGCAGAAAGATTTGTTCCCACATGTTCAATGATCATTTCCTTACTTCTCAGTGAAAAATTATTTTTGCGTGTAAATTCTTGCCAGTAGTGTCTATAAAAATTCAAGCAATTACATAACTCTAATGGCAATGAAGCAGAGAGAAAACTTAACTTGAATATTATCCATGTTCAGTTTAGAAATGAGAGTACTAGAATCTTACCCTCATCACAAATATCTTGGTCAAATTCTTCTAATAACGGCCAGAAGTAAAGCTTCAATACAATATATCTGAGCTTGGTTCAATTTCCAGTATCAATATCAAATATCAGCGTCAAATTAGGTTTTGAAATGCTATTTTCCATAGCAATAATTACCAGTGTGGTTGGAAATTTATATTTAGAATACTATGAAACTTCATGTTTGAAAGGAGAGATCATAAAATTTGTAGTTTGAAAAGGGAAATTACTCATTATGTAATATTTTTATACTTGTTAATAATATGTTTATGGTGTGAATAAGACCATTTATGGGGAGAATTTCTGAATATGAAGGACAAGAATTTTCAAGAAAGCTCTCAATCAACTCCACTACAAAGTCACAGATTTTTAACAGCAGAGGGCAATGTTCTCCAGCAATAATGTTTGTAGGATTAAATACCTGGCTGTAGTTTCTTCACTGATAATCAATACTTTTATGCTTGTTTTCTCTTTCTAAAATCATATGTATAGTCTTAAAATGTATGTAAGAGAGGAGAACCCTCCCCAAATGAAATTTATTTGCTAAAAATTGTGTGTTTATTCTTATGCTTAAACTTTAGTCACTTTAAAAGTACTTTCTGTTTGATGCAATACAGCTGTTGAGACGCTTCTTCCACTGCTCAGAACAGTTTTTGAATTCGTCAATTTTGACGCCTTTTGTGCTTCTGCCAATTTTTGTTTCACCTCTCCCACATCAGCAAAATTTTACCCTTTGAGGAGCTTTTCCATCTGGAGAAACAACAACAAAACATTGCTCAGGGAAAGATTGGGTGAATAGGGAGGGTGGGGCAAGGATATCATGCTGTTTATGGTCAGAAGCTGCTGAACATTCAGCGTGAAGCCAAATGCAGCCTATCACAGCATTAGCTGGTCCACTGATGCTGATGGGTTCCTAGAACACTTACCTAGTGGGAGAAGCCTGTACTACAAGGGGCGTGTCCTCCAAAAATAATTCCAGTTCTTTTTAGGTCCCTTCCTTGTACGTGAATATATACATGTGTATATTATATATAATATATGTCACATATATAATATACATTTAAAGATTATAGATTACCTTCTGAACTAATATTTTGTATTTGAATGTTTATTATTTTTATTGTTATTGTTATTTTAAATGAAGTGTTCAACAGTAAGCCATAATGGCCAGGATAAGATATTATCTACTCTAACTAAGGGTCGGGATGAAATACTATCTACTCTAACTAAGGGTGATGAATCATTTAATAAAAGTGTGGTGACTAAGAAGCAGAATATGCATTAGGTTAGAAGAAAAACATTAATAAAGACTTGGTAACACCAGTACAATCTGTATTATTCTATAGACATACTTATTTAAATTGGAACGAAACTGATCCCCCCCAACTAGATAGTAACTGACAATCTGATAAACTCGAAAATGAACCTACCAAGTTATTGTCTGTCACAGATAGCAGTCATCTGTCTTTCATGCTACTTAACTCTTAGTTTTAAATTCAAAATGATGTATGCATCAATAGGAAAAGCAATACAGCAGGGAGAATGCTTGGGAATTCAGGCTGAACCTTTTGAACCATGCAAGGAAGACTTCGGCCAGAACCTGAGTTGAATTCAAGTTCTTTTTGGTAGCTTTTCAGTGAGACTAGTACCATTCATTTTCTTATAACATGTGGAAGCTAGCACTGTTATTGTTTTTATTAAAATCTTATCCGATGCTTCAACAATGTCATAAGACTCATAAGACTCTCTTACTGACCATTAATAGGTTAATATCTCAGGTGCATTTATAAAAATAAGTATCAACATATTTTAATTTTTATGCATCTGTATCTTGCTTTCATGCTGAAAATGCATATTGGGAAGGTGAAAAAATTGAGTCCTCATTTATGGTTGGTGAGGCAACAAATTCAACAGAAAGAGCAAGCCTGTTGTGAAGGGAGGCCACAGAAGAATTGGGAGTACATATCTCCTAAAAGCTGCAGAGGGATATCAGGCTTGAAGGTCTGTTGTATTTCTGACAGACACATTCAAGATTGCCTCTTGGCGTTTTTCAGTGTAGCTCAACCCAGCTATACTGAGACCCATGTCAAATAGCTACCGTGATTTTTATGCATCCCTGAAAGTAGCCTCCCATCACAGAAAAAGGCGTTTCTCAGACACTCCACAGAAGCTGGTTAATGGAGTCTCTGAGGTTAAAGGAAAGCAATTCTTAGAATCACACAAGTGGGGAAGAAAGACGTCATATTCTGCACATCCCTGAAAGGAGCATTCAGAGTCCCTCTCAAACCAAAGGTGGGGATTAGACTCCCTCTGTTTCAGCAACTTTAATAGTGGCAAACATTTTTGTGTGTGTCAAATAAGGATGTTCAGATATATGGGAAAAACTCAAAGTATGCTATTTTTATTTACTGCATTTTATTGAAAAAAATCTATTTTAAGTATAAACAAATTTTATGTAAATATAATTGCATACTATCTGTAATGTGGTAGATAGTATGGAAAAAAGATGGTCCATATACTGTAATTATATGATATATATTATATAGAAAGGTACACAACATAACATTATTGTCTAATTTATATTGTTTCTTAGAATGCATGGGTCCCAACTCTGCAGTACTTCAGCATTCTGAGGTAACGGAGAAGACAAAGTCTGCTCTGGCTCACTGCATCTTACAAAGGTTTATTGATTTGGTTATTGTTACAACTATCATGGGAGCAGAGGCAGCAATTTCTCAACCCTAGTTCCAAAAAGATTAAATGTGACCAAGATTTATAGAAGTCAAAATCTTTGTATTCTCCTGCAACCATATAACAGCATCTTCTCCATTTTCCCCTTCCTCCCATCACCCTAACAGAAATAAATGGAGTTAGAAGAAATATTCAGAGGCTTATGGAGAAATAGAATCAGGCACGCTTGCCTTACCACCTTGACTTCAAAACTGGGAGTTTTCTTGGTTAAAGCCTTGTGGAGCAATTGGTTGTTTCCATGGTTTCTTGGCATGCTCTACATACAAAATAACCAGAACATTTCTTGATAGTGCCCAGATACTCTTGCTTTTTTCAGCAGAAAGGCTGAGAAAGACAAAGAAATGGATTCTTCCCTGGTGAAGTCCTGCTGACACCTTGAGATCCATGTTAGACTTCCATCATACAGAACTCTAAAATAATACTTGTGTGTTGTGTTTTAAGAATCTAAGTTGAAATATTTTGTTACAGCAGAATTGAAAAGTATGACAAATCATTACAATATTTATCAGCAGTAGACATCATGCGTATAATATATGCAGAGTAATTACCACATATAGGTTTTTTTAGTAATCAACATTTCCTGACTTACCCTGATATATTTATACCCTATTTACCACCAATTTCTTCAACAACATATGCAGATAATTTTACCCTTTCCTGTACTCTACCTACTTTACTTACATTTAATTTTGAATAGACCTTAACTTTCCTATTGAATCATATATTTGTTAATGACAGAGTTAAGATTTATTTATCTTTGTATCATCTTTACCTCCTCATAGATACTTCATGGTTCTTTCACCCAATAAATATTTGGCAGAAATAGGTTTTAGACTCTATATAATCTATATAGTCTATTCAATAAACTTCTAAAATTGTAAATAAGTTAGGCTCTGTCACTCAGCATTCATTCATTCTTCATATTAAGCCGATCGTTTGCCTTTAAATTAGTGTTCCCAAGGAAAATCTGCTTAAAATTTTACACTCATGCATTATTACTGGAATTACTGGTTATTATTATTCTTATTGGTGCTGCTTTTTTGGAATAAAAACTATTATCGATTCTGTCTGCTTTGATTTTATATATTTACTTTTAAAAAAATGGCATTTTTTTAAATTGGAGAAATATAGGCATAGTAAAACATTTAACAATAAAAAATATAATTAACACAATTAAAATAATCCCATCTGCATAATGAAGAAATATTCTTCATTACTATTTAATGACCATCATTTCAGACACCCTTAAACAGAGAGAAACTAAGAAAAAAAAGATAAAATAAATTTTGAGACGGTATTATGCATTTTATTTATAGAAGCATATTAACATTATAAATCTTATACATTTATAGAGTTTATTTTTATAATATGGTGTATATGTATATAATGAAAATATAGTAAGTATATGCTAAATATTACATAAAAACCGAAGAGGACTAGTGACTTTGTTAACTTTGCTTTTGGTTATTTAATAACTTCACCTTCTCTGAATATATGTGAATTTGAGATTTCACAAGGATGCCTCTCCCGTCTTTCCAGACTAATATGCTTACCTTGACCACGCATTTGCTGACAAGTAAAGGTGTGTACAACAGTTCTTCAGAGTTAGTCTCTTCCTAATCTCACATTTTGCTATCAGAAACTTTACTTGCATTGGCAGAAAGTCAACCATGCTGAGATGAGTACGCTTGAGTTTGTTTCATTTTGGTTCCCCTCCCCCCGCACTGGAAAGAAATCTGTTGCTGTTACCTCAGTGGCTACAGATTATCTCTTTTTTTTTTTTTTTTTGAGTTGGAGTCTCTGTCTCACTCTGTCACCCAGACTGGAGTGCAGTGGCTGCTCTTGAGCAGCTGGGCTCCGGCGATCCTTCCGCTTAAGCCTTCCGAGTTGCCAGAATTACAGGTATGCGCTAACACGCTCGGCTGATTTTTTGATTTATTGTAGAGATGAGGTCTCGCCAAGTTGCCCAGTTGGGTCTCGAACCCACGAGCTCAGGCAATCCACTCATCTCAGCCTCCCAAAGCATGGGATGATTATCTCTTAAAGGCCAAAGCACGGAAGAAACATGACCTGCCCTCAACACTAGGACAACTAGGGAATGAGAACTATTTGTGACTTCAGACCAAACTTTCTGAGGACAGGCTGTGAGGCTTTTTGGCCGCAGATGGTAGACTCTCTCCTACAAGGATGAAAATATGTCTCCTTGTCCTCAGCTCCATGATTGAGACAAAAAAGAAAACTTGCCTTAAAGGTTCATACAACCAGGCATCTTTCTGAAA
>CAUYQG010258457.1:0-46154 GCA_963574415.1 Tarsius wallacei
GGTATCTATCTGAGGATGGGGAGACACCTCTTATCAACAAGGGTACCTGAACGAAATATTTTTGTATGCCTAACCCCTAACTGTACCCCACAATAACATAATAAAATAAAATAAAAAATAAAAAAAAAAAAAAAAAAAAAAAAAAGAAACAAGTAAGAGAATCATTAACATGATTTTAGATAGTCATCTAAATAGTTAATTGTTAATTATATTTTATTCAATCTTACATGCCATACGTGGATAAAGGAGAAATTTTTTATACGATGTTATTTGCTTGATTATTTGTTTTTAACCTGGGAAAATCTCTTAGACCTCCAAGTAAAATATTAATTAAGGCTTATTTTCCATTGTGCCCAGAGGGGGGAAAAATAGAAAGTAAGGGGATATAACTTCTGAGCAATAAACTATTAAAGTACAAAGTGTGGCTTCAGAGAAATAAAAATTTAAAGGAACTTTGGGAGGTTTAACCTGGTCAGTATTTTTAGACCAATATTTTTCACTCAGAGCTTAATTATGCTCTGGTTGACTAGTAGTCTGACTTTCACTTTCTGTTGTTCAGATTTCTTGGGGTGAGATTATTCTAGGTCAATAGGAGGGTATACCATCTCTACCAAGTTTGTTCTAGATGAAATGGATCAAGATAACTTCTCATCCAAGAATTGTGTTGATGTCACAGGGGGAAAAAGGTGAACCAACTGCACACTATAACCTAACTTTGCAATGCAAATGTCATATGTTAGCACTGGATTGCTTATGGGACAGGGAAAATTATTGCAAGAGGTTTGGAGGACAGTGAAACAGATTTATGTTGCACATCTCCCTCAAAAATAAAAACAAGCTTAACTCTTTATTTAAAAAATAAATAAATAAAATATTGTGGCAAAATAAAATTTGCCAGAACCCATTTACCAAAACTGGCATATATACTGAAGGGATTGCCTTTTATAGTCATGTAGGGTAAAAATCACCTTAAGTGCTTGATCTCTAGTGTTCCTTTCACCTTTTCCTCTCTTGAGAACTCTTTGTCCCCCTTCTCTCCTGCACTCCTTTAATTTACAATATCGCTGTGTGTGCAGTTCTTAAGAAATGAAGCAAGAGACTGTAACAGGGGAGGGAAGAAATCTAACAGCTAAACAGGTGCACATGAAAAATAAATAAAAAATTGAAAAATCAGGCCCCATGGGTGCTATAAAAGGTGCATTTGCTGAATAACTAATTGGGTAACCCTTGTGCCCTATGAATTATTGTTCTGATTTACCCAATCACACTGTCTAACAAACTCAAATTGCTTAACACTCTAATTATTCTGTACGCAACCTGAGAAGAGAGCAATTTCCAACTGGCCAATTATTAAAGGAAAGAAGTAATGTTGTTTTTCTTTGTTTTTTGTTAATTTTGCTTTAGCTTCCCACTATAATGGAGGACATAGGCTTTAAAAAACCTAAATCATTAATTTTTTACTGGTGATAAATAATTAAATGCAGTATGGCAATTGCTTAGAAGTTAATTGGCTATTATTTTATAGTTATTATATTTATATAATGATAATCAGCATAGTATTGTCATCTTTATTCAGTTACTAGTGCTTTATTGGACACCTACTATGTGTATCCACCTACTATGACTGTGATAATTAATATTGGGATCAAAGCCATTTGGAATTTTTTACAGTATTTTAGACCATTCTATATAATATATTCTCCATGTGATATGTTATCTCATATTATCATTTTACTATTCACTTTCTAAACACATGAAGCTTGTATAATTAATATGTAGTTTTATTTCACAGTTACTGTCAAATTTTGGGCTAAGTGCATTCTACCTTTTAATTTTCACAAAAACCCCATCAGTTATTTATTATTATCTCCACTTTATAGATGATGAATTGAGATTCAGCTAAGTGACGTGCCTAAGACTAGTATATGCGTTCAAACTCAAATAGCCATACGTCAAATAATAATCTATTAACCAAAATTGTATGTATTATCTGGACGTTAAGTTCACTAAAGTTTTTATGTATAAACAAGCAATACAGTATTTACCAAAAAAGCATTTAAATTTGCTGTTTTCCCTAATATATGACTGCCTTTTATTCTTTATAATTTTCAAAAGGAAAGGGGTAGAATAAAATAATTTTATCATTTTTTTCTTTAAATATGTCATCATATTTTTCATGGATTTCCTAAGAAAATAATTACCATGGATAGCAAAACTCAAAATCAAATGAGCTATGCATCAAATTCATTTCCAGGCATTAGTTTATCTATTTAAATATATATCTATATATATATTATATATAGAGAGAGATATATTCTTATGTGCTTGATCTCTAGTGTCTCTTTCACACCTTTCCCTCTCTTGAGAACTCTTTGCCCTCTCCTGCATTCCATATATATGAATATATTCATTTTAGCCTCCCCTTTACAACAGGTTATATTTTAAGTCTTTTTTTTTCCCTCCTTTTTCTCTATATTCATAAGAGACTCTGTAGTGATCAGGGACATTGGGGTAACACCAACTCCCTAAACACCCTTTCTTTGCTGTCCTTTAACTCCACTGATCTTGCAAAAACTTACTGGATATTGAATGGCACTGTCCATTTTCCCAGATCTTGCATACAATAGTTTAAATTTTCCCATGGAAGTCTCAAAACCCGCATATTAATTTTGCCATGAATTCCTAATGGCGAATCTCAAGTATGCTTAAATTACTATCTATTCTGCTACCTGTCTCTAGTCAACACACATTCTCTCTTTCCCAACAATTTCAAATTCTTTTTGTTTTCTTAAATCTTCTGCTTTAAAAACAAAATCTTGGCTATGCTCCCTCTGGATGAAACACTATGCTATTTCATTTAAGTCTCATAACCACTTTGAAACACTTACTCTGGAATATTTCAGACCCACCTTACCTTTAAAATGCTAAAAATCCAAACTCATCATTAGCCACTGAACAGCCGGTCCTCTTTTGGTGTTTCTTATTTCAGTGGTTGGTATACCATGGACCTAATTCAACAAACTAGAAAGTTTGGAGGAAATCTTAACACCTCTCCTTCATACTTACATGCAATATGCTGTCAAGTGCTCATGATTCTACCTCCTGAATGTCTCCCCAAATGACTATTTCTCCCCAATTCTGCCACCATCACCTTAGCCATGCTACCATTGTCCTCTCCCTGGTCTATTGTAAGAATTGCTGTTTTAGTTCTATGCTGTGTAATAAATTATCACAGAATTGTTTCCTTAAACAATATTCATTTATTGTCTTACTGTTTCTACAGACCAGAAATCCAGACAGGGAGGCTCCTCACTTTGTGTCTCATAAGATTCAAGTCATCTTGTAGATCAGGCTGCTTTATCATCTGAAACTCTGGGTCTTCTTTCAAGCATCTTCAGATTATTAGCAGAATTCAGGTCATTGTGGCTATAAAAACGAGCACTTTGTTTTGTTGCTACCTGTTGACCCGGAATACTCTCAGCCCCAACAGTTCTTACAGCCTATCCTTAAGTCCTTCCCTGCGACTATTTTTATCTGTTGTTCACAATATGGATGTTTGTTTTTTCAAGGCCAGCAGGAGAATCCCTCTTTTTTTGAATAACTTTGTTTAGGAAAGGACTGAACTCTTTTTTAAAGGACTCACCATATAATTTAGGCCCATGATAATCACCCTTTTGTTGATCTCAAAGTCTTTAATTATGTATTTAAAATCCCTCACCTTTGCCATGTAGCATAGCATGATCATGGCCCTATGTACCACCCTGGCAATATCTTCTACAAGATTCCCTTCAGTCTCTACATTCCAGTTAAAAATAATTTTTTTTTGGTCCCTTTATTTTCCATGTTCTTTTTTTGCCACTGGGACTTTGTATACCCTGATGTCTATCCCTGGACCCTTCTTTTCTCTCTTTTCATTTAGTAACTTTGAACTTATTATTCAAATATCAGACTAAGCATCACTTCCATAGATTAATGCCTCCTTTTATGGGCATTCTTTGCACTATATAATTTTCACATAGCATTTTTCAAAGTTGAAATTTCTCTGTGTTATGAAGCAAATACTTTTATTTTCTCTACTAAACTCCTTAGGGCAGAGACCAGTTTGAATTTGTATACCCTTGTGTATTTCTATTGTTAGAAACAGTAACTAGAAAAGCTCAGTCAACATATGTTGACTGACTCAGTGGATTAAAATTTCTCACATGATGTGTTTTACATTTGGTTCTGAAAACAAATGAAATTTTTCTAAGGCAATTAATTATATTTGTGCATGTTTAATTATAATTTATGTTTGTAAAATTTTTAAAGTGATAATTAATGGTGTTTACTCTTTAATGGAGTATATATGAACACATTGTGAAAGTGATGGTATCTGAAAATTGTCTTTCCATGAAAATCACAAGGTTCAGATTTTGACCAATTTAGAACAAATTTCTTCATCTTTTACAGTCATGGGAGCACACTTATTTAAAGGTACATGAAAATATTTGCCAAGAGATGTTTTAATTGTAGGATTTTTAAAAAGAACTATATTCTGACATGTTGCAAAAATTTGAAAGGCATCTTGGTATTACAAATTGGAGATGTAACAAAATCTAATTTAACATATAATAGCAAAAAATAAAACTGCAAAAATTGACTTAGACCAGTAGAAATCTGTTTTAGTAAAAAAAAGGTAATTAACCAAGTTGATTTTACTTTTAATCTGATTAACTCTGCATAAGCAGTCTCTCAAGCTAAAATTAGAATATTAATTTGAATACGAGAAGGAATGTGTAGGAGAATGAAATCCTGCCAAACCTAATGCCTACCAAACAGAGATTTGTATTGTTGAATAAGACGGATTCACTAAATTGCCATTTTTTGCAAAGTGCATTTTCTCATGTCTGCCTAGGTTTTCAGATTCAATATACTAAAAAACAAATTCAAGACTCACCTCTGCACCCAACTGTTCTAAAATATATGACCCCTAACACCACTTTCTGCTCTCAAAGTTTTCAAACGACAAAACACTAGAGAAAGAAAAACTCTCAATTGTTATTTATATCATTTCTTATCTTACAGAAGTATTTCACCAATTATAAACAAAGAAAGTTACCTATGCTAGTGAAGGTATGAAATAATATGATTATTTCTTAAAGAAAAAACAATATTTTAAAAACATGTATGTATAAGAACTACTTCTCAAACAGGAGTGTTCTTAATACATACCAGCTTCAAAGTTGGAAGCCTATTATTATGTGCATATATATTTAAGATTGTTATATAATTTTGTCAAGTTGATCCTTTATTATTATGGCATGTTCCTGTTTATGTCTACTAATATTACTTATTCCAAGGTATACTTTGTCTAACATTAACATTGACACTTCAACTTTATTTTATTAAAATTTGCATCACGTATCTTATTTCTATCCTTTTACTTTTAATCTGTGTCTTTATATTTAAAGTGGATTTACTTATAAACAGTACATAGGTGGATCTTCCTATCAGTCTTTGTCTTTTAACTAGGGTGTTTATACTATGAATATTTAATGAAATTGTTAATATTGTGGGATTTAAATCAACTATCTTGCTAAGTTTTTCTATGGTTTCTTGTCTAATCTTTTATAGCTCCCCTTTTTCTTTTCTTTCTTATTTTGAGTTGAGCATTTCAAAATTATTTTATTTTATCTCCATGATCAACTTAGTTACACCTCTTTTTAAAATGTTAATGGTCACTCAAAGGTTTGCAAAATACACCTTTATCTTATAAAAGATTATCTTCAAATAATATTATTCTACTTCACAAGAAATTTACAACAGTATACTTTAATTTATTCTGTCCTATCCTTTGCTATTGTTTTCACAGATTTTATTTCTACCTATTTTATAAAGCAGACAGAACATTCTTACTGTTTTGCTCTGGAGAGAGTTGATTATCTTTTACATAAATTAAAAAATAAGAGTCATATATTTACTCTTATTTTACAAAGCTAAAGTTTTCATTTCTTGTGTGGATCAAAATTTCTAGCTTGTATTGTATGCTTGCCTCGAGGACTTCCTTTGAAATTTTTTGCTATCCTGGTCTGTTGTTAATGAATTTTCTCAACTTTTGTTTGTCTATAAAAATCTTTATGTCACCTTCATTTTAACTTTTCATTAAAAGAAGTTCAGATGCAGCATATTTCCAGGGATGATGAAACCAGTGATTCAACAGCATATTTCAGCATCCAGTTTCTTTTTATCTTTATTCTTTGCCACCCTAGGAATGTTGGCTCTTGTCTTAACCCCTCATAATGATAGTATGACTGGAACAGCCCAAAGAATCTCATACTTTAGTGTTTGAACACCTAAAAAGAGAATATCTCTTTGTTCTTCTCCCAGAACACCAAGAACACATTTTTCCCATTGCCCATTGGCTTGAATTACATTATATACCTACTTTTAAAATACTCTTTAACAAGGGGATTGCTTCTAACATTTTCACCGTACAGCAGCCCAGATCCTCCTAACATACAAGACTACTCCAATAAAACTGCAGTTCTGTAAGTGTAGGAATTGGCTGTTGGATAGACAACCAACAACTTAGATCTGCTCTCATTTTTATATTTTAACTTGATAAGAACTGGATATGTAAAATGTGTTAGTTTGTTTTTCATCTCATAAAATGTGATTTTTGAGAGAAAATTGGACTCAAGACATCTTTGAAGGAAGTTGATTTTTCTATATATATCAATGATGTGTATAGGCACTCTCAGACGATGTCCCATAGACATCTGGGGAGTTTTCCTAAGATCCCTTCCCTCAGGAAGCCACACGCAAACAAGAATAAGATGTCACACATTCATTTAACTACTTTGTTTTTTCAAAGATCCCAATCTGTATTTTTAAAATGATGCTTGCAATGAAAGGAAATGAACACAATTTAAGTACCTTGAAGGAGAATCAACCCGAGATAAATGAGAAGTCGACGAGTTTGCAAATATCTATGCTTAGAAAGCCTATTATCAAATCAGTATCGTGTAGGCCTTTTAATAAGGTTTGAAGTGAACAAATATATACCTTACCCCAACAAGAATATATTATCTGAAATTTATCTCAGAAGTAAAATAGCAGAAGTGCTTATAAATAACATTTATCTCAGCTTGAAGCATTCTAGAATCATAAACCATTTCATGAGATTTAAAAAAAAATCATTTTTCTCATATGCTTTCTAGTTATTTTGCATACTCATCGAGTATATAAATGGCATCTGATAAACAGTTTCTCAGAAAAAGAATTTATCTGAGGAAATCCAGTGCAAATCATAAGATTTCTTACAGTGAGCCATGTTTTCTGTCTAGAGATAGTTTCAAACCACGTGTCTCACTCTGCCCTCTGGCTGCGTGGCATGCTGCAGCTGGCCTTGATGTGTTTGGGAGATGTGTTTGGGAGAGCCGACTGTGTGCATCTCTTCTCAGCTCTGCATTCAGACACTTCATATGGATTGTTAGTTTCAAGTCAACCATGGTAGAAATATTTGCACCACAAAAATCAGCAAATACTATGAATTAGGGGTGTTTTTCCTAAAAAACAAAACAAAAACCAGCTTATCAGCATAGCACTGCCTTTGGGATAACATAAATTAAACTCCTCCATTCACTAAAATTACTTATATGTTTGAGAACAGCTATTATTTTCCTCTACCCTCTCTACTCCCTCCCATCTCTTTCCCAGGTTAAACATTCTTGTTGAACGGTTTCTTCTAAATTCATTGTTTTGTGTTTTCTCATCATGTTGGTCTTACTTCCAGAGAAACAAATCAAAACAAAGCACTAATATGTTAATAACTATTAAACTGTGATATCTGTAACTGTATTATGTTCTCTAGATGTCTCCCATAGACTGGTGCCACAATACTATTATTATTATTATTATTTTACTTTTATAAAAATAAAAATCACTTGAGTTTTTAGACACCTGGTTATATCAGTAATGCATGTTAAGCTTAGAGTTTTAGCTTCATGAGGAGTATAAAAAATTCTCTGTGTTAACACCACACATTTAGTTCAATGTTAAGCAAACCATATTCTGTAAAGGGCCGCATAATAATGGCTATGTGCTTCAGCCATATAATCTCTGCTGCAACTACTCAACAGTGCAGTTGTAGTACAAAAACAGCGTAAGATAATACATAAATAAATGAATGGGTCTACGATTCAATAAAACTTTATTTATAAAAGTGGAGACCAGTTAGACTTGATCTGAGGGTTGTAGTTGCCCACCCCTGTCTTGTCCATCAGAGTTGATAGTGTTGCATTGCTTGTCTTAAATCAGTGCTCCAAAGCGCACACCTCTCCTCAGATTAAGTGCTCTTAGTTTGAGTCCGTGAACTGTAGATAGATTTCAGTGGGTCTGTGAATCCTGAAGTTTCTACACAAAATGTTTTGAGCATGTATATTCTGGAGGAAGAGTATACATAATTAAAATCAGATTCTCAAAGCAGTCAATAACTCACCTCTTACATCTCCCAAAGAAGTATGTGAACCTCTGCCTTGGATGGATACAACAATGCCAGAGGAGTTAGGATGTTCAGGCTGTTGGAGTAATTGTCAAAAATAGCAAACACAGGGAAAAAATAGCAAAGAATAAAAATGTCATCAACAAAGCATATATTCAAATAAACATAAATCATTAAAACATATATTAAAATAAAATTCTGAAGTGCTGTGAGTTGAATTTGATAGTTACTTCTACTTAGAAGCAATAATGTAAATGATTTCATCCAATAGCAAATATCTATTAAGAACTGGTTATGAACCAGACCCTATTCTTTGGTAATGAGTTAGGGAAAGGTATACAGAAGATAAAACATACACGAACTAGAACATCCAATGATGTCATTAATCACACAAACATATGAGTCTTTTTTGTTGCAACCATATATATATATAATATAATATACATATATAAATAAACCTTATATATGTATAATGTATAAAATGCATATGCATTACACATATATAAAATTTTTTGTTTGTTTGTTTGTTTTTTGTTTTTTTTGAGTTGGAGTCCCACTCGATCGCCCAGACTGGAGTGCAGTGGCCGCTCCCGGCCACCGCAGCCTGGACCTGCTGGCCTCCGGCGATCCTTCCGCCTCAGCCTTCCGAGTAGCCGGAATTACAGGCGCGTGCTACCACACCCAGCTAATTTTTTTGATTTATTGTAGAGATGAGGTTTCGCCTGCCCAGGCGGGTCTCGAACCCGCGGGCTCAGGCAATCCACCCACCTCAGCCTCCCAAGGCGCGGGATTACAGGCTGAGCCACCGAGCCCGGCCATATATAAAATTATTTAAAGTCGGTCTACTTATTATTATCTTCATGAGCCAGCAGTTCCAAACAATATCAATAATAAAATACTAATCTCGCTAAAAATCTTTTTCTTTCTATTGGAGAAAACATTGTAATTTATTTTTCTGCATCAATAGTAGAGAGTCAGTCAAATTTTACGTAGTATATATGGTGTTATGTTTATTGAACACAAGGTTTATAAATTTATCTACATATATTTTTATTTGCATCATAATTTAGACAAATATATCTTAGATTTGACGAAGATTACACACTTCTAG
The DNA here is from genome assembly GCA_963574415.1 of Tarsius wallacei. Taxonomy (NCBI): domain Eukaryota; kingdom Metazoa; phylum Chordata; class Mammalia; order Primates; family Tarsiidae; genus Tarsius; species Tarsius wallacei. The sequence goes on from CAUYQG010258457.1 coordinate 9,594, forward strand.
AAAGCAGCTACAGAGCTATATAAATATTAAAATACATCACAAAATGGAAGTTACATCTATCTACCTATCTATTTATCAAATCACAAAAGCTATATTACTATGAAATTGTTAGCAAGCAAATCCTTAATTTTGATAAGTGTCAGGGCACACACAATACTTGATAGCTGGTGCTTTAATGAAAAATGTTGTATTAGTCTTATGCAATGTAACATTATTTATTTTTTTAAAACTTCAAAATTAACGTTTAAAGCAAATAAAAACTATTTCTAACAAATATTCCATTCCACACTCAGTGACAATTATTCAGTATTTTATGATATCTGACACTGAAGATTTTTGTTGTTAGGAAGTATTTGTGATTTTTCTGCCCTTTATTCTTTGATTTTTGATTTCTATCTGCTTGAAGAAATAGAAGTATAATGTCAATAAAAAAGTCCTTTGTTTTTGAAATTTATATGTACTGTGTTGTTAAAATTTAGCATAAAACCCCAGTTTCTATTTTATGCTGACAATGTTTAGGGTTTTTAACTTCAATCATGAAACATCTACAGAAACAGATGGCAATACAAATGACAAAATATTCTTTCAAATTTGGGATAACTCAAAAGTTTCTGTGCCTGTAAATGCAAAATATCCATAATCACTCTTGCACACAGGTCTTACTAAATATAAATGTTTATAGTGAAGGCTAGATCAAGTCAAGTAGCCAAACATGCTGAATCCTATTGTGATCTAAGTATTATAAGAATGCAGAATTATTACAATAATGTATTTGTTTTTACTCAACTGTAGTGTGTCTATAAAAAAAAATGTTGAATTTTCTTTTAAAGTAATCTAGTCTCCACACTTGGGGGAAGAAGTGTTGAATACATATTTACATAAAAATTTTCTTTATCTGACCTAATGACCTCTGAAAACAACACTGGTGATTAAAAGTTATGGCTAATTTGCAGGTATTTTTCCACATTGTTTTAGGAGAATGGGTGGGAGCAAAGATGAAATGTTTCAAACAGATATATTTGCTGCATATGAATACATACCCTCCTAGTGACTGGAAGGAAAGTTTTAATTCCCACCACATAATGGTCCATTTGCCTCGAGTGTTTCAGAATGGTTCAATAATCACTAGCCATGTGTGTAGTTTGTTGAATTATTTAAGCTTATTTCCAGGGGGAAAAAAAAGACAGTGAGGAAGGCAACTGATTCAATGCAAATGAAAAGCTTTTGAAGCTCCCTATGGTGAAGATGTGATTACAGTCAGACAGTTAATAACCTAGACTTAGAAAAATCTGAAGGTTTTAAAACTGTCTGGCCAGTCAGTAAATGAGGTTTTTCCACACTATCGACCAACTGCCATGCGTTGTAATGGTTTCAGATCTGTTTGGAGTTGGAGTGGACCCACAAATGAAGCAAGAATACCACCCCTGTACTTTTGATGATTAAGAAAAGTAGTTTGTAAACCTCCACGGTTTTCCTTTGGATTTGGGATTGAGTCTTTAGAGCAAATAGCTTATAGAGCCATGTACAGTGAGTGCAGTTCCTGAAAACAAGGAGATAGAACTTCAATTGTTAATTTGCGAAGTACCTACATTTTGAGTTGGGAGTCTCTTCTCTTAAACTGACCACTACCCTTCTACCTTTGGACAGTTCTACAGTGTGTATAATTGTAGGAAACTGCTGTCCGAAGTATTTATTGTTAGTAGTATTCTTTCTGGGTTTGAGATCAAATTGAAATAGGAATTAGGAGAGATAAGAATTTATTTTAATAGAAATTAAAATATTCATCAAATAGAAATGTAAATTTGGCAACATAAGAGTTTATTATAGCTGCTACCTAAAATCGATTTGATACGCATGTGAAAAATATAATTTTTAAAATGTTCATTTTATACCAATGAGGTAAAAAAATTCTCCCTGTCTGTAAATCTCTTTACAGAAATAATAGAAGGATAGTTTTATAAATTACATAAAGGATTCTTTGGCAATTAGACACGTGCTATACGCTTAATTTAGGTTAAACTTTGCATCACTTATTCAGTAATCATGGGGAAGTTTGAACTTGCTTTGAAAATGTGAAAATAATGTTGTGACTGTGGTAAAAAATGACTATTTGTTATGAGTTCTGGGGATGAAATTTTCTACTAGACTCAAAATCTGGTGTAAGTGTTTTCTACTTTTCTAAAAATTTATATGTTGGTTATTTTATTGTTGGCTAGGAAGATGAGACAAAAAAACTTAAAAATATTTTACCTTGTAAGAAGAGGTTTTGATACCCTTCTGTAATAATTTTCTTATTAGAATCATCTTAGTTATTAACACTACCCAGGAATTTTTCCTAAGGGCTAAGGGCAGCCTGTTATAATGCAGTTGTGATAATCCTATTTTTAGTGTGTATATGTGCATTTCTTTCATAAATAAAAAACTAGAGGCAAAAATATATTAATGTTTTTGATCATTTGAGAGAAATTTCTTAACTCCAGATCTAAGCACTGAACTTACTTCTGTATCAGCAAAGGTGTATGCAGAAAATTTAGGTAGTTTTATTCATTCTCACAGAAACACTATTATTCACTTCTCTCATTACTTTACTCATGTAAAGAATCATGAGCCATGGAAAAACATCCTTAAAGTAGATGATCAGTTGTATAGCAAATGTAGTATTGTAAATTATTCTATCTCACGATTCCCCCAATCAGATCAATTAATATTAAGATACTTATCTAAGAAATAAAAACTCATTCTTTCAAAATATTTTGTTGTGACTCAACTATTTGATAAAGTTTGCACTTTGAATTTAACCAGCAGTTTTTGCTCTATACTGCACTGTAGCATGAAATCTCTCGGTTTCCCTTTATGAAAGAAGATGACTTTTTGCCAAATAAGACATAAAGACAGTTACTTTTTAAATTTATATACCTATTTTTTCTTTCTCCCTGAAAAAGTTATGTAAAAGATAAAGAAGCACTAATGTAATACCATTGGGAGCTATATGAAACTTAATTGATCTTGCATTCAAAATGTCAGCATTAAATTTTAAATTTTTAAACATTTTTCTTGAGAAACCACACACACACACACACACAAATCATTTGTGTATTATTTGGGCAAATTTAGACATAGTAGCATTAGTTATACTAAACATTAAAGGCATTATTTTATTCTATAGCACAGTTGAAAATACAATTTTATCTTCACAATATACGGTGAATTCCCTATTTTTAACACTTGGTTTCAAACCATCAAATTTTATATCAAGAGTCAAACTGTTTAATTGGCATAAGAGCTCAAATTGTTCAATTTGGCATAGCTACTATTTCATTTTAGAAACTGCCACATAAATAGCCTTTCTTCCTCCAAGATTACCAATATTTGATCTATATTTACACAAGTAAATTACAGAAAAGGATCATTCAGAAAATTGTACACTCACATTCTGCTCCCAAGTAACAAAATATTCCAAAGCAAAAAGGCAATAGCATCCATACTCATGAATGAAAAATAAACCCTCTCACTATAGAAATGTAAAAGTCTACATTAATGAAAGTCACTGGACAAAAATGTATTTCTCTACATGACTTCAAAGGTCAACATTAAAGCATGTGTAAGAGGTCAGCTTTGAACACAAAATTACATTGTCACTTGTGAAGTATTTATTTCTATTATATATATACTTAAATAAATTAGGTGGACGTGATTATTTTTCAGGCTAACAGAAACATAGAATATATCAAATCAGACAGTCTAACATTATCATATCAATAACTGTTTTCTGATATCAAATTAGCAAAATGGCTCCCTTTAAAAGGAAATCAAAATTTTCAAAGTTTTATCAGGCTACATGTGAATATAGCAAAATAAGAGTATTTAAAAAATAATATAAGCTAAAAATAATTGAACTATATATAAGGACTAGATAATACAGAGTGTTTTCTTCTTCGTATGAGATTTTGACACAAACATAATATACATTCTCAAATCCGGTATGTGGTCTTTTGTGAAATGTTGGTTGAAGAATTTGTATGACTGATATAAGCTACTATATGTTAAAGATGCTGTACATTGAGAACAATGCTTCTTCAAAATTAGGTAAGATAAATATAAGCAGAAGAAAAAACAAATACAAAAAACTTTACAAATATAATTATTACAAACCTTATATTGACGGGAATAAATACCATATACTCTTACTGTGATATATTAAGTATGTGAACAGAAACTTTTTCCTACTTAAATCTTTTTAATGAGAATGAAGCTTTAATATACTATGTGAATAGTATTAAATTCAAACATTGTGTGATCATTTTTTTTTTTGCTTCTACTGTTTTCCCAATAAAAGAAATGAATGGAAACAATGCTTTATAACTTGATTGCAAAATATCCTGTAATTTGGCAATGAATAACAGATTTGCATTATTACTTTCAGATTTTAAAGTTGCGGTTCTCTGGTAGGACAACAAATTCTGTGTGAAAGGTGGGTTTGCTAACAAATAGCTACAGCACAGCCAGAAGTTGTGCGTGATTAAAAAACAAAAACTATATCTACTTAACTCAGCATTCTATTGGTGTGAAAATTAAAGTGGGGAGGGGAGAATAGAGAATTTTAATTGATTTCTAGAATCCAGAGAGTTGAAAAAGCTGGTGCTCAGAGTAATAAAAAATATGCAAACCGAATCCCAAACCAGGGAAAGAAGCCTGAGTAATAGTAGTACAAGTTTTTGTTTTGTTTTGTTTTACAGGGTGAAAAGAGTTATTTGTATGTTTGGGAGGGGAAGAAAAAGCATTTCAGAATCATACATACTTAGGGTATTAAAATGGATTATTTGCTTGTTCTTTTGGGAAAGTCCGTATCAATAACAGGTGTGGCTTAACCACATTGCATTAAAATACTGGATTGTTCATTAATAAAGAAAGAAGGAAGTTAGAACTGTAAATCAACAGGGACTCCTAGGGAGTTATATATTAAGCAGTAATTAAATAATAGTTCATGTTGCTTTCTTTCACTGGGAATTACATCCTTTTCACCTCCTCTCTGCTAAAGCAGAGACATCCATTACGATGAGTAGCTTCAACACTTGTCACATCCAATCAGCTCCAAACAGCTGAAGGCCAACTGACGTGTACTCTCTTAAAGCAGGGTTTCTTCTCCCCCCAAAGCCCACTGTCCTTTCACGTGCATGCAACAGTCAAAAGGGATCACATCACCTAATGAAGAAAAACAGAAGCATATGGTCGGAAGGGGGCTCAGCAGGAGATGGCTGAAATGCCAAGGCTTGCATATAAACAAAATATATGCAAAAATGTGTGTTCATAGAACCTGTCAGCCACAGCTTCAGGAAATAATAAGCCCGCAAAGGAAGATAGAGTTGTACTGTGACCACAGTTACCTAGGAGTCTGTATTTTTAGTTTAATTTTTTATTACTCTATAAAGTGGTGCAGCAGAGCAGGCTAGTCCCAAGTAGTTAATTATGCATAAGCAGTTGCAAAGTTCGATTTTGCTGTATAATATTGAGCCACATATTCTTTACAGTATATTTTGCTCATACCTACTGCAGACTTCCACATGACAGCTGAGTTGCAAACTGTAAGTGACTTCATCGCTGCCTTCCTTTTTGCACCCCTTCCCTATGTAAGGGTGAATGTTGAACTAAGTTCATGAATGTACCCTGTCTTTGTAACTGAAACGCAACAGAGGTGCATTAATTAATATTTCAGGGGTGCGTTGGGCATATTTAGCATTATTGTTTCTTTCAAATCTGCCTCCATGCAAACTTAATGGTCTTAATCAAAATCCTTTCTTCCCGTTGTGACTCTGATCAAGGGAATATGGCTGTCCTGCTGCAGTCAATCTTTATCATTTGCTAGTGAAAATGCACATTATACCCCCTTTTGACTTGTCAGCTTTTATGTTGGAACAACCCCAGTGTTATCATTTTGTATAATCAGTTTGACTGGAACTTTCAAACTTGTGTGTCCCTTTGCTGTGAACATTTTAATATTCTGCAATGATACTGTAAGAATTGGGGGATTTGTAAGGACAGAATTCGAAGACAGAACCCTGTGTGGTTTTTAATATATGACTACAAGCATTTCATGTACCAGTGTTGACAACAGTTAGAACAAGCTATTGTTCTAAAAACGAAAGTGACATGAGCTCTCCTGTGAATGGTCACAGTTATGAAAAAAAGTATTATCTTGAAGTTGAGTAAAAATGCTTTCATTTTAGTTTTAAGTTTAAATTGCATAAATAATACAACTTGTTCAATTTAAATATTTTGCATTCTATGTAAAAATCATATTTGTATGTATTTAAAATATCTTTTCTTGCTTCTAACCATCTGTTCTCAATGGCACCATTTAACCTAAGAAAGGAAACAAATATTTATCTATTCATTTATTTATTTAAGGGATAATATAAAAATGGACTGTATAGAAAGAATCCTTTATTGAAAAAGTGCCTGGAATTATGGGACTATCTTTGAAAATTAGCTTCTGTCTGAAATTAGAACTGCAATTAGTTATGTGACAAAAAATTGGTGTAAGAAAGTTTGGTTTTTCAGTGCTCTAACTGCTTCATGTTAATTTATTGATCTGTTTGCTTCATTGCATAAATATAAATAAATAGATGGCACTTATGAACAGTTTTCTTTGGAAGTGGTATGAAGACACTTTCTTAGGCATTTACATAATCAGAATATCAGGGTTTCTGTATTACTTTAAGCTAGCCCTTCCTGATGGATATTCTTACTGTTTAAAACAGCATGGGGGTAAAATACCTTATTGGATCATTAAAAAAAGATTTAATCCTTTCTCTTTTCTGTTGTCATTTCATCCTAAAACTTCCTCTTTGAGTAATCAAGGAAATCAGAAAACTCACAACGGAGGAGTGTACAACCTAATGAAACAAGGAAACCTAAACTACCATCAACTGAATCTAAATGATGGGAGAGTTTAGGCAGATGGTTATTTATTGGAGTCTATTCAGAAATAATTGATTGAACTGCAAAGTCTGCTCAGTAAGTGGGGCCATGCCATGCCTCATCATACATTTTCTTCTCTGTGGACAAATAGAAAGAATTGGATTGAGATATTTCTCAGAATCATTTTTTTTTTCCTGTTGGCTATGATTCTTTAGGTGGATCTAAGACAGCTCTGCTTGGCCCAGGATTGTCCCAAATGTCCTTTTAGTTACTTTATTACAGGCAATGGGAGAGTCAGAGCGAGCAACTTCAGGCAAAATGTTGACTCCTCGTGATGTGCCTTTGATTCCAGTGCAAAGGTGCTCTCAGCATTCTGTTACGCCCTTGATTCATCTCTTAATGCTCAGTGTGTTAGCAAAAGCTTGGCCCTGAAGTGATTTTTTTTTTTTTCTTTCCTGAAGTACAGCCTTTCAGACACTTCTGGCAATTTGGTTTTAAAATGTGAAATAAAGAGACTAGGTCCATAGTGCCAGGGGGAAAAGCTGTACTACACAATTACTAGAATAATTCAGAAAAGAAAAAAAAGTAAAAATATGCCTGAATACTGTGGTCATTATGTATCCTGGTTTGAAAAAAGCTTACCGGGCAAATAATTTTCAAGAGGAAATAAATATGTCTGAGAAGTCTGTAGGATAGTATCGAGTGTTTGCTTATTTTCTCCTCTAACCTTTGGAAAAACTTTCCATGAATAAAGCAAAACAGTCATTTAATATCTCAAAGCAATCAAAACAAGCAAGTAAGTCTATTGCCTACAAGGTTTACAAATACAATCAATTTCTTAAAACTTTTATTATTGAATAATTAGCTCTTGGAGCAGCATTTTAAAAGTCTTCTCAATCATGTGTAAATTGATTGAGAATGATCATGTGTAAATTGTAACTGATAATTTAATTTATACCTTCTGAAGAAAATATTTGAAGAAAATGACACATTTTTTTGGTATAGAAATATACATATGGCACTGAGAATTTTGAATTAAAATTGAAAAATGAATGCCATATAAACATGCAATTATCCCTTTTTATTTATATGTTAAATTATTTAAAGAAATATGGTTGGTGCTGTAAAATATTTTAAATGTAAAATATATATTGAGAACAACAAAAGAATATTTTTTAAGAAGTAAATTATTTAAATATAAATGTACATTCTAGCCTCATCAAAGGTAATGTGAATGCAAATTAAACCCATCTTTTTTCTTATATTACTAGGATTGTGCTATATCCTATGGAATTTGAAAACACTGAACATTTTCATATATTATTTGATCTCATGAAAATGAAAAGACTACTAATATCTGACTAGAAGCAAGTGACAGAATCCAGCTGAACATATTTCACAGATTCCTCAAAAATTAAGGACTTTGCTGTTGGCCAAGAAATGATGCCTTATATTCAGCTCTCAGCAGAAATACTTTCTCTTCTCAAAATTATCTTCTACTGAGGGTAACTCTTAGCACGGTGTTCCAGTGCAGACACACACTTTACAACACACAAAGACACCTTGCATCTGTAAATGGAATACTGTTCAGATGGAAAAACTACAACTCTGGGAATTTTTACTTCTTGCTTGTTTTACTTTTTATTTTCAATTATCAGTGAAATAATGAAACAAAAAGCAAAGCTTAGAGAAGTGGAAAATATAAGACAGGGCACCTGCAGGAGAGCAGGAAAACAGAACATTTAGAAAATTGAACAAGTACATTGATGAAGCTTGGTATTACTAGATTGTTGAAGCACCTCAGGTAACATTGAGTTGACTTTGCAAACATATAGACCTTTTTGAATCATTTCAAACAGAACAAATAAAAAATAGACACCGAAAGCCCTCTTTTGCCTTCCTTAGTCAGCCCCTTTGATATTCCTGGATGTTCACCAAGCTTGTTGGTAAATACCCTGTTTTACTAACATCCGTGCACCCTGCTGCTATATAATGAGTTATTTATTTTATTGCTGAAAGTTGTGTAAAGGATTCACTGTCGGAAGTATTAAAATATAAAATGCAACTGAACCTGTGGCTCAGATCCCAATAAGCAAAAGGAATAAACAAAGTAATATATATCCCCTAAGAAAATTTTGTCTGAATACAAAAATAGAATTTTAAAAAATTACATTTGACTGATAGAGTCATATATTTTAATATGAAAGTGCCAAAAGCTGGATGTATAAATGTATTCAAGTATGAAAATGCAAAGACCATGTAGTATCAATACAAGACATGGTATTTTACTTTGCATTTTAGCCAGAGTGTCAAAACATTTGGGGCTTCGTTTATTTTTAAACTTAGGTGTTTTAACAGTGACACATTACAAAGCTCTAAATATTAATTCCTAAAGGTTATGCTTTTTATATTCTCTAACAGAATATATCATTTGACTAATTGACAGATATTTCAATTAGGAAAACCTAAGTTAAATATTGTTTTGATAGAGTATCTCCAAGGATTGACAGTTTGGCACTGCCTTTCAAAAGGTTTGACGCGTTGCTTTCAAAGCAAACAAAATCACGCATGTGATCAATAATCCTGTAATAATAATAATAATAAATGGCCCTGGTACAATTAATTTTCTGTCTGGATTGTAGTTTCACAGTCCCTACTCTTTTCCTTTGACAGGTAAATGGTTGAAGACAGAAGACTTATTATAGATTTTACATCCAGCCCATGAGGATTTTGACTGATTCCATTGAGCAGGCTCAGGTCAGCTAAGTCCTTCCCTTCAAAGCATCATGGGTGTCTCCGAGCATCATTGCAAGCTTGTCCTGGCAGTAAGCCAGGCTTCAAAAGCCTTTCACTGCAGTCACTGACTCACTAATGGGCAACTGCAGGCTTTCCGATTTTCCTTTCGTTTCATGTGTTCATTTGACATAAATTTAATTAAACCAAATCTGGTGTTAAAGCAAGACGAGATAAAAGTGATATGTTTCAAATTAAAGAACTGTGAAAGATACAGGAAATAGAATTGTGCTGTTTTTTTAAAAAAATCTGTTTCTGTAAAATATTGTCAATTTTTGTAAGCTCATAACTTAAAGTTGGCCAAAAAAGAAGAAGAAGAAGAAGATGATGATGATGATGATACTGGTATGCATTATTAAGAATAATGTGTATCCAGGGTTAGATGAAGGTCTTGGCCCCATATTCTCTGTAGTAAAACCTTTCATAGAATTCTTATTTTTTCTTTCATTCTTACACTTCAGGTAGTCACCTCTTCACAGGATATAAGACAAGTCTGCCCTTCTGCTGGCTACATAGCTATAGTTGTTAGATAGCTCAAAAGCATACAACAGCAGAAACATGAAAAGATCATATATTAAATATAAAAAAATCATCATTTTTCAAAGATCTCTTTTGGTTTTTACTTAAGGCTAAAGAGGAAATTGTGAGAGTGAAAAAGATCATATTGCTTTAAAAGCACCATTTAATTGCTTTGAATGTTGCTTTAGGAAACATCCAAGTTTCTCCTTTTAAAAATCTTTTCTTTTTTGCCCATTAAAAGAAATCCTTGACTAGAAATCCACTACATGAACTAAAAGCAATCTTGCAGTCTTCTTCAAGAATGCTCAGACTGATCCTTTTTCTTTCTGTAGCTGAAATGCTGCCACTTCCTAGGACCACACTCTAAGTCACTAGATGTAAAATGATTACTCTGCACACATACACACCAACTAGCAAATGATTGCAGTGTCCTGTGGTTAAGAATAGGAAAAACCAAAAGAAGTGAGCTGTAAGTTGTGCTATAGAAGGGAGACTATCTTGAAGCATGAAACAATGTGTGGCATGTGGACAGTCCACCTTTCTTGTACACCAACTTTATTTTATTTTATTTTATTTTTTGAGTTGGAGTTTCACTCTGTCGCCCAGACTGGAGTGCAGTGGCCGCTCCCGGCCACCGCAGCCTCAACCTGCTGGGCTCCGGCGATCCTTCCAACTCAGCCTTCCAAGTAGCTGGAACTACTGGCGCGCGCTACCATGCCCGGCTAATTTTTTGATTTATTGTAGAGATGAGGTCTCGCTTGCCCAGGCGGGCCTCGAACCCGCGAGCTCAGGCAATCCACTCACCTCAGCCTCCCAAAGGCATGGGATTACAGGCTGAGCCACAGAGCCCGGCACACCAACTTTTGATGGCCAACTTCTTTCGTTGCAAACAGAACTCAGGTACCTTCTTCATACTCCCCTGACATGGGTACTTTCTATAGAATCCACTAGGGTCTAAACGCTCAGGTTTAGAATCATCAAACATTTTTGCAACTTCTTTCATTTCAGAAGTGAAAAAGTTAAGGGTCAAGAATATTGAGTGACTTGTTCAGGGTCACACAACAAGTTGTTAATATTGCTGACATAAAACCGCATGAGGGGCCATTGCTATGCCATTGCCACCCACACTGCTAGACCATTGCCCGACCATGGCATCCATTGCCTTACTAGACTCTGGTGTGGCCATGTGCTTTCTGAGCTATGGCTGTTGCCGTGTTTCCTAGCTTTGGCGCCCACCCTTACCTTGGGGAGGTAAATCTCTTCTTTCTTTCTTTTATTTTCTAAATAAACTATATTTTCTAATCTAAAAACAAACAAACAAAAAATCATGAGTGAGTGTTTTGTTTTAGTTTTTCAGAATTTTGTTTAAGGACTTCAGCAGAAGAGACCACCTGTGTTCTTTAAAACAAAGTTCTCTTTGTATTTCCAGGTATTTATCCCATCTCTAACTTAAGAGAAAATAACAAAAGAGATCTGACAAGTAAATTTACGAATTCATCCTAGAAAAAGTGCTACATACCTCGTTATTGAATATAACTATGGTCACCCTCACAGTGAGTACTTGGAAAGTGCTATGCACTGACATCAGTACCTAGTCTACCTGTCAAAGCAGTTTGGGACCTTTTTCTCTGGAATGGCCATCAGAGCTGTCGTTGTATTACCCTTGATGCCACCCTAAGTGTCATCAGAATGTCTTCCTTTCCATATTTCTTTTATCATTGGGTGAAGAAAAAGTCATTGGGGATCAGAGCAAGTGAGTATGGATGGTGTTCCAATAAAGTAATGTGTTCACTGGCTAAAAACTCCCCCACAGACAGTGCTGTGTGAGCTGGTGAGTTGTCATGATGCAAGAGCTCCTTAAGGACCATTTTTGCACACACCCTTCTCATGCCAAGATTTTCTGTTAGGATTTTCCTGTTTCTTTATCGATTTTTATTTGGTCTGCTATGCTTCTCACGGTCAGCACAATTTTGATGAACAATTTAACAAATTTTTGCAATGTTTTAATCAGTTCTGCTCATTACTGTCTGTCCTGACCTCTCTTTATCAGTGACATTTTCTCTCCCCCTCAGAAAAACGTTTAATTCATTTGTATGCTGCCATTTTCTTCATGGCATTATCCCCATAAACTTGGACTAACATGTCTCTGATTTCACGTCTACTCTTGCCAAATTTAACAAGAAATTTAATGTTTGTTTGTTGCTCTCATTTAAGCTCCGACATTCTTGCGATGGCACACAAAAACATGCAACAATAATGAACACCACTCAGCAAGACACCACCACATGTCGACACAAGCGCAGCTGTGAGACACTGATGTACCACAGTTATGAGGCCTTGCTGAGTTGTTTGTGCAGAGCTGCCAATGTAAGCCCATAGAGGCAAGTTCGTGAACTTAGTTGTCAGACCGCGTACCTAATGGTATTGGTAGAATTAAATCTATTTAAAATCTTGAAAAGACTCATATGATGCTTTTCCTTTAGTAATCACTTCTTTTTTTTTAAGTTGGAGTCTCACTCTGTCGCCCAGAAGTAATCACTTTTAAAATGTTAATTGTCAGTCCACTGGCTTGGGTGATAAGTAACGGGACCACTTTTAGGCTGTGAAAGAGGGAAGATATTACACACGAAAGCCTTTAAGTCTCTAGTATTACTGCAGAATGAGCCTACATTTCACCAGCATCCTATCAGCACAATGGCCCTCAATACAATGGGTATTTGTTGTTCTTTAAGAAATTTCACTTTAAATTTTACTCTGAATCCAAGTAATCATTGAATTAAAAAGAGAGATTGTTATATTTCTTGTTAGACATAAAGCCTTTTTAAAGGAAAAAAAAAAACCTCCTTCTGATTCTTTTAGGCATGACTTTAAATTTACTTACAGAGTTATTATATGCTTTCTATACCTAATTATCTATCTATCTGTATACATATCTCTAACATAGACTCAAGTGTTAATGAAGACTGTTTTAAAATGCTTAATGAGACTTAGTCAAGGTTCACATTGAAAGCCTGTGTTAACATGGCTCTATCAGTGTTTGTTCAATCTACTGAGTTTATTTACTCAACAAATATTCATCAAAGAAGTACTCTGGGCAATTAACTCCATACACACAGCAAAATGTGTGTAACTGCATACAACTGAGCACTTAGTAATCCTGTATATCGAAAATATCGTACTTTTTAATAGTATATATTATGCATTTGAGTAATTTTACAATGTTAAACTTGACATATTATCAAATTTTTGTGACATCAAAACTCTAAAATTCCTTAAGTATTTTGTCATAGTAAAGACTGAATTGCTGGTGACAGAACGCCAAGTTAAAAGTTTTTTTAAGATACAGAAAAAAAGTTCCTTAAGATACTAAATGATTTAACCATGCAAAGTAATTGAGTTGTTAAATCAGAATGTAATTTAGAAAATCTATAAAACTTGCTACTCTAAAAATCTGAGTTAAGTAAATAATTTAAAAACACAAATAAATTTAAAATTACCCAGTGTTATCCATAGTTGTAGAAATAAAATGTCTCTCTCTCTCTTTTCTTTTCTTTCTTTTTCTTTTTCTTTTCTTTTTTTTTTTAGACAGCATCTCACTATGTTGCCCAGACTGAAGGGAGTGGCTATTTACAGACGTGATTATGGTGCACTACAGCTTCTAACTCCTGGGCTTTCTGCATGAGCCTTCCAAGTAGCTGGGGCTACAGATGCATGCCGCTATGCATAATGCCCATTTTATATGATAATGTAATGGCAATACAATATCTCCCCCAAAGTGTCTTTCTTTAGTTTGTTGCAAATCTGTGTAATGAAACATCCTTGTTCAAAAAGTAGAATGTTTTAAAATATCATGTAGTTTTCCTATATATTTAAAAATTATATTTTTGTTTCCAAAATGATTTTGAACAATAAAATAACTTGGGTGTTTATCCAAATATTTAATAAGTGGATATTTGGCAGTTTAATTTTTAGCTATCTAAAGATAATTAATAACAACAAAATTGAATTAATAACAATAAAAACCTCAGATGTTCTTAGCCCAACATTTAAAAAAGCAAGCAAAATGTAACTTTTCACTAGTAATAAACATATGTATTCTTATTGTGGAACAGAATCACCCATCACACAGAGTTTCTTCTGGGTCACGTGGCACAAGATCTCTCTCTCTCCTCCCTTCTCCCTCTCCTCCTCCTCTTCCTCCTCCTCCTTTTTCTCCTCATCGTTCTCGTCCCCCTTCCTTTTAAGAAAACCACAGTAAGCATATAAAGAATTAATGCCTGCTATATTATTGACCACACATATTTCATGGATTTATTTCTTCTTTTCTTATTGACAAAGAGCCTTGGGCAAGTCATATGTTTGTCACCCAATAATTCACTGATACATGTATGTCTTATTCTAAAGTAGAAACTCTTAGGTGGAAATATGAAAATAACTCTCGGGCCTAAATGCTGTAGAGCAGTAGTTGGCATACTCTTTTGGTAATGGACCAAATAGTTAATATTTTAGATTTTTCAGGCCATACAGTCTTGTTTGCATCTGCTCAGCTCTGCTCTTGTAGTACGGATGTAGTATTTCACACAATTTTGATATTTTGTTAATCACAGCTTTTTTGGATTCATTTTGATTAATTTCTATTTTTAAGATATTGCATTATTGGTTTATTTTTAGTATTAAGTATTTTGGAATCCCCTTAAATTCTGTGCCCAAGGTGAGTACCTAAATTGCCTTAACCCAGGTTTTGGGCTTCTGTAACATAAAAGCAGCCACAGCCAAATCTTACAGAGATTAGCATGGTTGTATTCCAAAAAAATTGTATTTGACACTGAAACTTGAATTTCATATAACTTCCACATAACACAAAATATAGTTTTTTGATTTTTTTAGTCATTTTAAATCATAAAAAACAACATTCTTAGCTTACTGGTCAATTATGGTCCTTAGATCATAGTCTATGGACCCCTATAGAAATTCAGCTACACGACTGGACGCGGTGGCTCAACCTGTAATCCCAGCACTTTGGGAGGCCGAGGCGAGAGGACTGACTGAGCACAGGGTTAAAGAACAGCCTGGGGAACGTGGTGAGACCTCGTCTCTACAATTAAAATCACAAAAACTAGCCAGATGTGGCAGCGTGCATCTGTAGTTCCAGCTACTTGGAAGTCTGAAGCAGTAGGATTGCCTAAGCCCAGCAGGTCGAGGCTGCGGTGGCCATGAGCGTGCCACTGCACTCCATCCTGGGTGACAAAAGTGAGACTCCAACTCAAAAAAAAGAAAAAAGAAAGAAATTCAGGTATGTCTTACTTTGTAAGAAAGTTCTCTACAAAAGTTGCACTGATATTTCCAAGGCTATGAAACAATAATAGTTATCTTAAGAGAATGAAATTATGGGTAACCATTTCCTCTCTCACATGGTTATGTTGATTTCATAATTAAAACTACTTAAAATAGTAATCAGTAGCTTATTTTGTAACTTGAATAACTTCCCTGTGTTGGATTGTATCAGAATCTCAGAACTATGTGAGTTCATTTTTTATTGATTTTTCAAAGAGCAGTCATTCTTAACGGGAAATTCTAAACCAACCACAGCTTAGCCCTTAGGTAAAGTTGTTTATGGTATAAGAACAAGAGTAGGCACTCCACAGGCACTTAAGCTCTTAATTTACTGTCATTAAATACATATTTGTTTGTGTATATATAGTAAGTAAATCTACTATTTAAACATTCAAGCCCTTGCGTTTTAAAAAATGAGTGTAACCACCCTTCAAACATGTAATATCCCGCTCTTGAGCAGAAGTATATTAAAGAAAGGTGTCAAGGTAGCATAAATAACAAGCAAACAAAAGATATAAATTTGAGAGATAGACATAGAGAATCTGAATCTGTATCCCAAATCTGTTTCTTGAACAGGTGATAGATAACTAGCATTTATTTTCTGGTATTAGATTTTAGGAAACAAATAGGATCTCCTCATCATTACTTAGATGCAGAGAGGAGATAGACATAAAATCACAGAGTCAAATTTGAAACAAATTTGCCCATGAAAACTGACAAAAAGCGGATAAGACCACTAATGTTAGTAGTTCTATGTGGCTACCAAATAGCTTGTATGGGGCCGACTGTTTAATTTACTACACTATCTCCAACAACTTTTTCTATCCAAAAATGTATTTCATATTATAAACTGCTTACTTTCCATCATAAGTTTGCTTCACAAATTGTAGGTTTAGCTTTATAAGTACATATAAAGTTATGCATGGTTTAAGTGATACTATAAATAAATAAAACATAAAAGATACTGCCTATCTGGCTGCAGAAGTAAACTACCACCAGATTTCAGCCCAGTTGGCACACAGATAATGCTTTGGAGCAATTCAAGTCTGAAACAGCTTCAGTGATACCATTTAAGCTTGAGGTATATTGGCAGAGCAAGGATGTGACTAAACTAAATTTGGCTTAAACCACCTATTACTCATACCCTCTTTCTACTGCATTCACACTTCAATTAACAAACTGTATATGATACATACACAT
The DNA here is from genome assembly GCA_963574415.1 of Tarsius wallacei. Classification (NCBI taxonomy): domain Eukaryota; kingdom Metazoa; phylum Chordata; class Mammalia; order Primates; family Tarsiidae; genus Tarsius; species Tarsius wallacei. Next base: position 26,358 of record CAUYQG010258457.1, read on the forward strand.
ATATTTATAGTTTATATTTTTCCTGTGTTGGCACTGAAACTTTTTAAATTACCTTCTGTAAGCTGTGAGAATCTTCAATTTGAATCTATTTGATAAGATAGGTTTAGCTTCAAAAATGGTGGGGTCCGTGAGCTTTTTTCATTTCATCCTAGAAAAAAGTTAACATTTGTGCACTTTAACATACCTCTAGCTCATTACACCTCCCACGCCTCTTGCTAAGTTGGATATGATCATTCACATCGTTTTAAGAATAACTAACACTTACTCAGAAAGTGGCTCTGTGCCAAGCACTTTGTATGAGCTACTATTATTTTCAATAGTAAGTACACTGAGAGGTCAAAGTTAGAAAACTTGACAAAAGTCACTATCTTCTTTAGTCAAGTCGTCAATCCATACATTTTTAAAGGTCAGGTTTATTGAGGTATAATTTACATACATTAAGAGGCACAGTTCTGTGTGTTTTGAGGAACATTCTGTGTAACCACCACCACAATCAACATAAAAACATTTTTACTACCCTAAAATGTTCCCTCATGACTCTTCATGGTTAATCTGCTTCCCATATCCTGCTGGCTGCTCCTGATCTGATTTCTGCAACTAAAAGTTTGCCTTTGCTAGAATGCCATAAAAATGTGATCATATAGTATGTGGCCCTTTTTTGGTGAACTTCTTTTACTTAGCACAACACTTAAAGACGTATCTTCATTTTCACATGTTAATTCCTTTTTTCTTGTAAGTAGAATTCTATTGAACAAAATATTTTGTTTATTCATTCACTAGTTAATAGATATTTGTATTGTATAATTTTTAGCAATTATGAATAAAGTTATTATAACCATTCATGTGCACATATTTGTGTGGACATGTATTTTCATTTATCTAGATAAATACTCAGTAGTAAGGTTGTTGGGTCATGAATCTGTTGTGCATGTTTCTCTTGAGCAGAAACTTCCAGACAGTTTTCCAAAAGGACTAATTTTTTTTTTGCATTCACATTTTTTTCACTGTATGAAAGTTCCCATTGCTCTGCATCCTCATCAACCATTTTAAGAATTCTGTAGTTGAATTCTGTTGTAGTATTTTCCCAGGCAATAATGATATTAGGCATCTTTTTTATGTGCTTGTCTCTCACTTTTCTTTTTATTTATTTTTTGGGTGAAATATCTTTCAAATCTTTTGCTCCTTCAAACAAATGCGTTTTTTTCCTCTACTGAGTTCTAGATTTTAAAAATATTTTCTGGATACAAATACTCTGTCAAATATATGTTTTCCAAATATGGTCTTTCTGTGGCTTATTTTTAACTTAAAAAGTAGTTACTTTAAGATAAGTACAAGTTTTAAATTCTAATGAAACCTAATTTTTACTTTTTTTTTTCATAGTTTATGCATTTCCTATTTATCTGAGAAATGTTTGATGAGCTCAAGATCACAAAGAGTTTCTTCCGTATTATCCCTTACAAATGTATCATTTTTGCTTGATTTGTGTCTATCATCCATATTGAGTTAATTGTGGTACAAAGTATAGCTAGAGGTTCAATTTTTGCAATTGTTGTAAAGACTATCTTTCTCCCATTGAACTATCTTTACACGTTTTCCAAAAACAATTGTCCATATGTTTGACCTGTTTTCCTATTCTGATGCATTCATCTCTATGTCTGTACTTATAGTTATGCAGTATACACTGTCTTGATATTAGAGTTGTATTATAAGACTAAAAATCCGGTAGTGTAATTAACCAACTTTGCTCTTTTATATTGTTTTATTTTAAACAGTCCTTTATAACAGAGCTTGTTGCTAATGAGTCCTAAATACTCTAGCTAATATACCCTAAAAACGTGCTATACTGTGTGTCCTAATGTGTTTATAACTTGGAGCTTTACTAATCTCTTTTACTTGTACTTCTAAGAAGAAAGTTTAAATTCTTCAAATATTCAATGGAAGGCATCATACTACAATAGTTTGAAATCTTAAGACTGTGACTGGAGGAATCGCTTTCTTAATAGATCATCAAAATATATTAAAATGTCTATATAGTATTTTAAAAATTGGTTTAACCTATGTCTCATGAAAATCTTAAATCTGAAATAAAAACTACACTAGTTTATTTTTAAACAAGTATTGTAAAAAAAAAAAAAAACTCAGGTGCTGTTATTTTTATTCTGATCCTCGGGGAAATAATCCCAAAATATATTTTGAAGAACAAACTTGGATAAAGGGCAAAAGATTTACTGAAAACAAATTATGCTGGCAAAGATGTTGCATCATCAGCCGGGCTCGGTGGCTCAGTCTGTAATCCCAGCGCTTTGGGAGGCTGAGGTGAGTGGATTGCCTGAGACCACAGGTTCGAGACCCACCTGGGCAACTTGGTGAAACCTCATCTCTACAATAAATCAAAAATTAGCTGGGCGTGGTAGCGCGCCTGTAGTTCCGGCTACTTGGAAGGCTGAGGCGGAAGGATCGCCGGAGCCCAGCAGGTTGAGGCTCGGTGGCCGGGAGCAGCCACTGCACTCCAGTATGGGCGACAGAGTGAGACTCCAACTCAAAAAAAAAAAAAAAAAGATGTTGCATCATCAAGATATAATCATTAAAAATGTCACGTATTATAGTAACATCAGAATGGACTCATTGATATTACAGAACAGAATTTTCAAAGCAGATTAAATGTGTGTTTGTGTCCATATGCACAAATAGGGAGGGAGAAGTGTATAGTCTATTATAAACTGATTTTTAAAATAATTTTTAAAATAAATTTAAAAACAGTTGGAGAACTGTGCATTATGAAGGAGATAAGTTTAGATAAATAGCTTATTACCACATAAAAAACAAAATCTACCCTAATTAAATATTGGGAAATAATATGTTTAAAAACCTAACTTTCATGGAGAAGCATTATTTAAAAGTAGCTAAGTTATTGTTGATAGAGACTTTACAAATTATTGAGTACTAAAATGCAAACCCTTCACAGGCATCGTCAAATTTAACCTTAATCGATTGACCTAAATATGGAAACTGAGAAGTGATAATACAAAGATCTAAAAAATTACATCTGGGGCTTTCTGAACTTGGGCTAAAAACGATCAAAACATTTGACTTCATTAAATTTAAAAACTGCATTCTTTCGCAAAACCTTCATTATAATAATTATACAAACTGGTGAAATGTTTGCTCTTTTGCTATACAACAAAGCATTATTATTCTTACATATAAAAAACAGTTATAAAAGCAATCACAGCAAAGATAAAGTGTGCAAATAATAAGATTAGGCAAATCACTAAAGAAATACATAATAAGTGAATATGCCTAACAATACTCATATTTCTAACAATAAGAAACTCAACTAAATTTTTCTATGATTGTCAAATATTAAACATATTCATTATAGCCAATATCACTAGTGATAGGTGGCAATCAAATTTAAGCCTGATGAGAAGTTACATACACTCCTGTAGGGACTATGATTGGTATAAGCTCTCAGTATGGCAATATCAATAGCCTTAACTGTGTATTAAATTTTAAATCTAAGATAATTTCCTAAAGTAAAAGTAAAAAAATAATATAAAGACATTTGTAAAAATATCATCATTGAAACATTACTTGGAATAGTAAAAATTGGAAACATTAATAACTTATGTTACAGTAATATAGCAGACTATAATGTATTCAAGAAAGTGATGATATAAATGTATTCTTATTGTGTCATTGAAGAAAATACACCCATATTATGTTATTGAATCCAAAACTCTGTTGTAGAACAGCATCGTGATATTAAAATAAATATTCCAACTATATTAGGAATTATTGAAACATAATCATCCCAGGAGGACAATCATTCTTTTGTGTATATAACATCTTTTGGATAAGTCACGTTGACATGAGGATGAAATAAAATGCTTCTGAATAATAAAGTACATGAGTGATTGCTTCATTTTTTGAGGTCATTTATGATGCCTGTAATGGAAAAGAGAAAAGAGATGTAAGAATGGGCCTCAACTTTAAGAAGAGACATCAAAAATAGTGATGGCCACTAAGTAGGGGAAATATATTATTTATTGCCCAAACCAAGAAATGTTTGAGAATGAAAAGGGTCTCTGTTTATAATAATATCCAGTGGACAAGCATATACTCAATTGGCTATTTAAAGCAAGACTGTGTGATCTTATCTCTCAGCAATTCCTCTGACAAGGATTATTTTTGGTTATAAGGACTCTTGGTATCCATTTTTATATAGTGTTGTATTTGCAATTATGATTCTTTTTTGTTATTCCCCAACTACCCATGGTGATGCAAGGAACAGAGCCCTTTGATAGTGGAACTACAGAAATATAAAGGTGAGGGAGATGGAACACTTCTTTATGCATAATAGTACAGAGAGCAGTCTGTGAGAAGGAGTTGTTTGAAAATTTAAATAGTCTTGGAAACCCACAGGAGGCTACTGTTTAACTTAACTACTAAAGGTAGGAAAACTATCATTTGTTTGTAATTATATGCATAGCAATGTGTCTGAAATAGAGAAGATGCTTAATAAAGACATATTTGTTAATAAAATAGAAATACCTAAATATGAATCTTAACATTCCATTAGGCATTTTGCTTGTCTTTAAAATAATAATGGCTTAAATTCTTTATATGCTAGACACTGTTTTAAATGCTTAATATATATTAACCATTTTAATACTGTAGCAGTATTATGCCCTGCAGCCAAAGACCAAGAGAAACACACCTGATATTGTAAAAAATCGGGCTTATTGACTCATTACAATAAAGAAAACTGGAACTATGGAGCATATTAGTAAGAAGATAGTAGAGAAAACTTAAAGAATTTGGTCTTGGGTGATTTTAGGGAGAATTTAAAGAAATAAGAGTTTGCTCTGGATTGGGTCTTTTTAGGAAGTACAAGGAATTCTATGATTTGTCATATTAAATTGACATAGAAAGTGGTAGAAATGAAGTGGAGCTAATGGATGTAGAAGGAGCCATTTCTCATGTCAGCAGGGAAAGGGATGATTTGGTAATTTTTGTAGTTTATGCAGTGTCTATATTTTTATCTCGGTTCAGACATGACTATGAAGTAATGTTGGTTTTCTCTTACTTCATCTCAGCCAGAGAGTGACAGTCCTATGGTAATATTTGTTCTGACATTATTTATTCAGTGGAAGAATACCACAACCTATCTGTGAGTGCAGGCCTAGCAATAAGACCTGGCTCTTTGTGCTAAGCCAGCTATAGACTGGCAGAGGCTACTTTTCTATTTACAGTTCTCTTTTGTCCCCGTCTTACAAAGAGACTGAGAAACTGAGTAACTTAAACAAAGACATATAGTTAGTAATTTGTAGAGATAGGAATCTGGAGTTTCTGGTTCCAGAGCCCATGCAGATTCCTATGTTGCAAACCATTTTTTATAACATCCAAAATTTTTCTTGCAATTGTTATGAACAAGAAGCAAATTTTTTTCTTACTGAACATAGAGTTGTTCGTCTTCTGCAAATGAAAAGACATATTTTATATATCTGATTCAATGTGGAGGCACAGTTAATTCCTTTTGCTCTTTGATATAGGTATATTTTCTGACACTATTTAATGTATACACACTCCTTTTTTGTATCGGAGTGGTCTTGACTCTGTATTTCTCAAGAGCAGAAAAATCTCTGATTTAATAACTTCTGACTTTAGACTTATATACAGTAAGGATCATAGAAGTTGGCTAATGCAGGTATTGAGCTGAAGAGACTGTGGATCTCAGTCCAACATTTCAATACAGGGAATCCAGTCAAAACGAGAGTATGATTGCAGGGAATCCGAGTCTCTTGTAATTATGCTTATATGATAGTCATTGTCCTAGAATATGACTTTATTATAAATCCCACTGAAAAGCAAGAAAATAGAGAGTATGAAAAAAAATATTTACAATGCACCCTGCCTGCCTGGGAGCTTACTGAGAAATAAAATAAGCCTGAAAGGTGTTGGCAGTTGGAGCAGAAGCTCAGATAGAAGGGAGGTAGAAAGAATCAGGCTGAGTTTGGCACTCAGCTCTCAATAATAGCTTCCATATTTTACCACTTCTCTTCGCTAGAGATCTCAATATCCTCTCTTTTGATCCAATGTTAATCACAGTAATATTTATTGAGTGCTTACTCTATATAGCACTACTTGCTTCATATTGGATATCCCTGTAAAGGAATTTTTTAGATTAGATTAACATTTAAATCGGTAGGCTTTGAGTAAATTAGATTCACTTCCATAATGTGGGTGGGCCTTATCCAATCAGTTAAAGAAGATAGAATTCTGCTTCCAGATTGTCTTTAGGTTTAAGCTGCAACATTAACTTTTTCCTGGGTCTTCAGATTTTTGACTTGCCAACCTCTATGTGAGCAATTTTCTAAAATAAATCTGTCAGTTTATCTATCTATCTATCTATCTATCTATCTATCTATCTATCTATCTATCTATCCATTCATCCTCGATCATCTCTATTCATCTACCTGTTTATCATTTATTAACATCTATTGAGCTATCTATTTATCTGTCTACTTATCTATTCATCCATCCTATTGATCCTGTTTCTCTGGAAAACTCTGACTACTAAGATCTCAACCCTTTATAATTTTCTGCTAGAAATTCTCAACAACCTATTCCTTCATTATTCTTGTCTCTGCTACTAAATATTCTGTACATATCTCTCCAATTCTTACAAAGAAACCCTTAGAATGCACTATTATTCTACATCACCCTTGCCATTAATCAAGTCTAGGCCATCACCACCTTTTCCCTGAATTCATACAACTTTCTAACTTGTCTTTCCTTTCCTTTTTTTTTTTTTCCCTGCACTTTACAAAGTATAGATCCAGTTTCACTTTCCTCTCATGAGCAGCATGGAAATTCTTTCTACGACTCGTTTGCTTCCCTTCACCTGTTTGAGTATTTATCCTCTCTCAGTTGCTTATTTTAATTTGCTGGTTCAGTTTTTGCTTTTCTCACATCTTTAGTTTGTCCTTGATTCCTTTTGCCTTAACTCTCCTTCATGTCATTTTTTTCTATTCATCCTTTATATATGTTTCTATGATACAGACTGCATTGATTTCTTGGTATCAGAATTCCAGATGTAAGAAAAAAAACATTTGGAGCCACATAACAATATAAGAATCCCCTGGTATCAGATGTTCAGCTTTGGTATCAGGTGTGGCCAAGGGATCACAAGCTATAAAACATGACTACTGATCCTTCAGTTGAGTGCTGAACCTTAGTTTTTCTTACAGAGGATAATAATAGATTAAAAATCATGAAATCCCTAGCACATTTATTTTTGCTCAGTTAAATATTTCCTTAATTGACACTCATGCAAATTGATGCATGGTCACTTTAAAGTTCACATAGACTAATGTATGAGTTTTAATCAATGATTTCCTTAACCTTTAATATCATAATGACTCTACACTCTCATTCTCTTTACTAATTATTACTTCAGCTAGAGATGGATGATACATTCTTTGTGAATCTTATGTTGGTGCTATTTTCTTTTTCTGATTTTGGTTAAATGATTGATTATATACTGGGGAGTTTTCACCAAATTTACACATTAAAGTTTTAGTTTTTGATGCTATTTCCTTTTCCTGATTTTGGTTACATGATTGAGTAGATATTCAGGAGTTTTTACCAAATTTAAACAATAAAGTATTAAGTTTGGTGCAATTTTCTTTTCCTGATTTTGGTTACATGGTTGATTATATACTGGGAAGTTTTTACTAAGTTTACATTAAAGTTTTGGTCTGGGGTCTATTACTTTGCTAATTTGTAGAAAGTTCATGCAAATTATTATCTCAATAAATATCACTTTTTCTTTTTAAAAATACAAATATGAGAACAGTCCACAACTGTAATTCTTAAACATTAGTGTACACCAGAATCAGCTGAATAGCTTTTGATTCAATAAGTCTGGGTTGGGACCTAAGAATTTGCATTTCTAAAAAGCTTTCAGGTCATGTTGATATTATAGTCAAGAACCATACTTTAAGAACCCCTAACTTACACAGTTGAGATTTCAATATGTTTTTATAGCCAGTGAAACCTAAATTAAATCCCCATTCAAACCAAGTGATCTTGGTAAAGTTAACTAAATTGTAAGAGTCTATATTTATTCTGCTGTAAAATAGAGATATTGAAAGATTATTGCAAGTCTTAAATAATGTAATGAACAGAGCCCATCACATGCTAAGCAGTCAATAAATGTTACTGCTGCTGGTTGCAGTGGCTCAATCCTGTAATCCCAGAACTTTGGAAGACTGAGACAAGAGGATTGCCTAAGCCCAGGGGTTTGATACCAGCCCGGGCAACTTGGGAAGACCTCAGGTCTACAATAAATTTTAAAAAATTATTCGGGCATGGTAGGTGCATGCCTGTAGTTCCAACTACTTGGAAGGCTGAGGTGGAAAGATTGACTGAGCCCAGCAGGTCGAGGCTGCGGTGGCTGTGAGCATGCCACTGCACTTAAGCCAGGGTGACAGAGTGAGACTCCAACTCACAATAAATAAATAAAAAAATAAATAAATAAGTAAATAAATGTTTGTTACTGTTATTTTTAAATGTAATTGATACTATTTTTGTATCATCAGAATTGTGGGTTTTCTATGTCTCTTTGCCTAGAAATTTATGCCTACAGGTAACAGTGGTAGACTCTAAAATATGAATAGGAAATCAATTAAAAGTCTCCTTGGGCAACCCCTTCGGGTCCCTTCCCACTGTGGGAGCTTTTCTGTCCTCTTGATAAATCCTGCTTTCAAAAAAAAAGTCTCCTACTTTTAATTTTTGACTTCATCTGAGTTTTCCTGGATTTTGCTGATGATCTTTGCATATGAATTAGTGCTTTTACATTGTGAAACCATTTGAAGATAACAATATTCCACAGTTCTGTAAATTCAACACTTTAATTTTCAAATTCAGTATTTTAATTTTCATAAATAATTTTCATAAATAATTTTTCCTGTGTTAACGTTCTTTCAACTTGTTCTCTGGCTGTTATTTGCTCCTTCTTCAATGTGATGGGGACTTGCAGTCTACCTGTTAAGTGGACATAGTCAGCTAAAACAATTATCTGGTGTGGTTCTTTTAATTCAGCACATCATAACAAATTACAGTAATTAATTAGAAATAATGAAACTCATATATAATGTTAATCCTATATGCAGGTACAATGTATTCCAATTTATTGTTGCTAAGAAAATGATAATAGTACAAATTCCCTTCTGTTATGCTGTCTTCCAGTCTGTGTTTCTCTTCTCCAAGGTTCTGAGAGTCCTTTCCTTGTGAAACAAAATTTCTAGACAGTTTGTAGACAGTCTGCTTTTTAGTTAAGAAGCTGGTGTTTTGGGTTTTTTGGGTTTTTGGTGGGGGGAGTGGTTGGAGTCTTACTCTGTCACCCAGGCTGGAGTGCAATGGCATGCTCACGACCACCACAGCCTCAACCTGCGGGGTTTAGACGATCCTTCCACCTCAGCCTTCCAAGTAGCTGGAACTAGAGGCACGTGCTACCACACCTGGTTTTTTAAAAATTATTATTAATTGTAGAGACGAGATCTCACCAAGTTGCCCAGGCTGGTCTTGAACCCCCGGACTCAGGCATTCCTCTCGCCTCAGCATCCCAAAGTGTTGCGATTACAGACTGAACCACTGTGCCTGGCCAATGAGCTGTTTTTAAGCTTTGAACCGGTGGGCAATGAAAGCAGGCTGTCCAAGTTATTTAACTGTTTGTAACATAGGTCCCACTTAACAAATTGCAGAATGAAAAGTGAGTAATTTTTTGAAGAAACACATTATAGCTTGAATGAAGTGTTAACCCCTAGAGGTCATCTCTAAACTTTACCTGTCTTTTGAATTATTCCCCACTTCTTTTTTAACCTAGAAAAAGGTTTGTGGGAAAAGTGACAATGACTCAGTTCAGTTTTATAAAGTACTAACAGTTCTCGAGAGGAAACATGCTATATTGAGTAAGTGCAAAGTACGATTATTAATCGTAATATAATATTTTTAAACTGCTGACAGATGGTGAATACAATGAAATATTTGAATAACTCCTTGTTATATTTTCAGAGACTTGCAGGCTTAGTGGAAATATGAGGTTCTAAATATTTGAACACCCAGATGCCTTTTTAGATCTGTGTGACCAAATCACTTTTTTGAAAATAACATGTTAGAGTCTAAAAACGAAGGTGGAGCTTAGAGAAAAGAAAGAAAAAAATATATATACAAATGTAGGATTCCTGCTGGAATTCTAGTGATACATCAGGCATCCCACCTCCAGGGCAATCTTTTAAACAGAAACTCCCTCAGATGAGCTTGTCTAGGATCACAAAAAGAACTTGGGCCAAGTATGTCAGCATTAAAAATACTGAATTGGCTAGAAATACTGTTGTGTGTCAACCTTTATTTGTCCTTTAAACCAAGTAAAAAGAATAAAAGTGTGCCTGTAGGCAAAATAAAGGGCCCCCCTTTCTCTCCCCTCCCTTTCGTTCCTCTTGCTCTCTTCAACCTATATGAGATTTGTAAAAATGAATTGTAATAGAAAGTTCAGATGACAAAAATTACAGTGGTGTGGCCAAGAAAACACCCAGGGGGCTTTTAGCTTCCGTTGTGCCAGGACTGAACTATCAGATCAGCCTTCTGGACTCAAATGCGACACTGTCAATAAGAATACATCATCTTTTTTGTGGTGTAGAAGAGCTGTCGGTTATAATTCCCATTATTCCAAAGCCAGGATTTTCCATTAGTACAGCCACCTGCTGGGTTGCTCGACTCAGGTTTAATGGAGTCTGAATTTGAATTTATCACCATCTGTGGGAAGACAGGAAATGAGAGAGCATCACTAATTCCCTTCTTCATTTGCTAAGCGTAAGTATAATCTTTATAAGGAGGCAGCAAAAGCAACAGAGATTGGGGATAGATGGAAGAATATTTTAGCTTGTATTGACATCAGAGCTCCAGACCAAGGGGAGAGAATGCTGTCTGTTCTGTGGCCAATTTCAGCAACAAAAAGAATGTTTTAATTTCCTATGTAATATTAGTATTAAAATCATGCAGATTCAGGAAGCTGTTTCTCTTCAACTTCCAAAAAGATCTCAGAAGATTTAATGAGATCTCTGGTGAAGATGAAAGAGTTGCACATATATTAAGTTCACAAAAAAAGAGTTCAAGATTCCTAATTACTACGTTAGCCTATAAATAGAATAGTATAGACTATAGGTGTCTATTTTATGCAGTTTCTTCTTTTCCTCCTGAGAGTTAAAAAAAAAAAAGGCCTCTGTAGAACTCAAGGAGAGACAAAGGCCAGGGAATATCAAAAACTCAAAGATGATCTCCAATATCTAAGTGTAATGCCTTAAATTCATGTACCTATATCTCAGTGTTTCTGACTTATACAGTCACGAAAAGTGCTTTATTATCACTTCTAAGTTAAAAAATTTAAACAGGTTTACAGGAGAGGTAAGGAATTAAATTCTGGCATTGGCTAGTTACAAAACTTGCAAGTCTGATCCATCCATCTTTTACACTGCTGTATCAGGACATTGCCTTCTGGATTCTGCTGTCTATTCAAAGACTCAGAGAAAGGGTAAGCCATTCTGACACACCAGTTGCAATAGGTGTTGCTGTCCATCCCAACTAAGAACAAGCCAGAGGATAATGGCAGTTGAAGAGATGAGGAAAAAATCCTCTCAGGAAAGAGGAAGGATTGGAAATCAAAACACACGCATACATATACACACAGAGACACACACACAAAGGCTCTGAGAAAACACTGCATGCCATTGTCTTTCTTCAGAAACCATGAGTTCATCCCTTTCTCATGAATCTCCCTCCATGTTTATAATCTTGGATTAATGACTCTAAACAGCGAGTCTGTTCTAAAGTCATGGAGGTCAGCTCTGCGGACTTGAGGAGCTTGGATAATTGGAAGGAATGTTACTTATTACAGTGGAGCAACAATTCCAGGGGAGGAGAGGAAGAAGCACAACAAATAACTGCACTGTTGTTCTTTAAGGCTACCAAGAGAGTTAGCACTCCTATCAGGGAGGCTGTGAATACTGTATTGTGACAAAGCAAAATGCCTCCTGGGTGTCTGCTTCTAGTGGAAAGCTTTTGATGTTTGATCTGTAATGAGATGGAAGAGGAAAACAGTTCCCTTGGTTAACTAATACATATTGGATATGAACAGATTCAAAGATTTAAGTTTCAGTTCTGGGACAAGATCCCCCATCCCACTAATTTATTATTTAGAAAATTCCGTAAGTTCTTTTCTCTCTCTCTCTCTTTTTTTTTGTACAGAATACATGATGGGTTTAACATACTTCTGCTTACATATGTAACTTTAATAACCCTAACGATTACTATGCCACATTTCGCTTTTGCTGGTTTGGCTCTTTTCAGTGTGGATGTCATGAGGTTTTGTTGAATTTCCTTTTGGCAGTATGAGTGATCTGAACCTGGGACTTTGAATTGGGCCTATGTACATTTTACTGGAACATACCTTAGCGATAAGCTAGGAAAAGAGTGAAGGACTACATATAACACAGAGCTCAAAAGGAACATAGGAAGAAAAACAAAAACAAAATACAGAAGCAGTTTATTTTATTCCACATGGCATGTTATGGATGATGTCACACATATGGTTATTCATACCAGGCATAGCAACTTTAGAGATGAAGACAAACCCTAGAAAATCTGTCAGTTTGGGTTAATGGAACATTGTTATTACCTCAGGTCAAGCAGATGGAGGGCAAACTTCTCTGCTGGATTCTGCTGCTCTTTAATTAATGTCCACATTTGTTATGTCAATATAATGCATCATGTTTGGTCCAAAGGTTGTTGTAACTATTAAAAAAAAAAGAATGATTATTTTATTCATTTTCAACATTTGAACAGTTGCACAGGATTTTAGAGGTTCATATAGATATCTGAAAAAATAATGCTTAAATCAGTGTATAAGGGCAAAAGAGAGAGACAGACAGGCTGGCTTTGCCTATTTCATTCTTGATGTAGAGATGGATTTGATAACTCTTTTATGAGCATTTCCAAATGAGAGATTTTGATTGCATCTATGTGAATATATAAGAAAAATAGGAATCTCAGATGATAAAGCTAAACAGGTCTTATTACAGTGTTATTCCTTCATAAACAAATTAATAGCTGCAATTAATTTATTGCTTTTTTTTTTGACAGGAAGAATGGCAAATGGGAAAATAATACAATAGACACATCTTATCTGCTTTCATAAACTTTTATTATCTTAGGCATGTTCAGAAGGCACAAGGAATCCCCAGTGTCTGATATTATGCATGTGAAGCTATGGTGTTGAATCTTTAGCACAATTCAAAGAATAAACCTCCAACTAAGGAGGATGTTTGCTGTAACCACGAGCATTCTTTCCTATAGATGACAGGCTTACATTGTTCATTTCGGGAAAATATTTTTGCATCGTTGGCTTCAGCCTCTAATTGTTTAAGCTAGTCAAAACAAAAAATCATTAAAATGTGCAAATATTACCTGGAGTTACTCCAGGAGAAAATCATAGGCAGTGACCTGGCCCTGGATAGAGAACTCAATTGCTACTTAGTTTCCTTTAAAATTCTGTAACAGATATGCTTTTTAACCAAAACCAATATGAAATCAATACAAATTCCCTTTGGCAACTGGTAAAATACACTTAGTAGTTCGACGCAAGGTTTCTGAATGATAACACCATACCCAATGTGGTCTGTTCTAATGACTGGAAGACTGTAACTGAAACCTTTCATGAATATAGTTTTTCACATCAGTCACTTCATGTACACTGTATCACTTGTATCCTGGAGAGCAAAGGCTATATATTTTGCAATTTTTTCCACACAACAACCTTTTAGATTACTACATCTCTTTATAATTCTAAGATCTTATGAGCTCACAGATACACTTTAGTAATAGGCACTTGCAGAATATAGTTGAAGAGACTACTGTTAGTATTGCGTGTTTAAAAATGGACAACTTACTGTAATCCCAGCATTTGAAGAGGCTGAGGTGAGTGGATTGCCTGAGCCCGTGAGTTCAAGACCAGCCCAGGAAACTTGGCGAGACCTTGTCTCTACATTAAATAAAAAATTATCTGGGCATGGTAGCATGCACCTGTAATTCTGTCTACTTGGGAGGCTGAGGCGGAAGGATTGCAAAAGCCCAGCAAGTCAACACTGGGGTGGCAGTGAGTGTGCCACTGCACTCCAACCTGGGTGATGGAGTGAGGCTCCAACTCAAAAAAAAAAAAAAAAAAAAGACAATTTAAGCCAGTGGTCCTTAACTGGAGCAATTTTCTTCCCCTCAGTGTACATACAACTTGAGGAGTAGGGATTCTCCTGAAATCTAGTGAGTAGAGGCCAAGCATGCTGCTAAAATTCCCAAATTGCATAAGATAGATTCTGAAACAAAGAATTATCTGGCCCAAAATGTTAATAGTGCTGAAATTTAGGACTCTGGTTAATGTCAATGAGACCACCTTGTCACCTCTAAATAAATGAAATATCTCCATATAAGTAGGTTAAAAAAATGGTCTATTGCCAAAACATTTACTTCCACTATAGGTATTAAAGATGAAATATACAATATCAACTTTGTTTTTCTTGGTTGTCTTACTTATAAATGAATATCATTATTATGTATGATAGTAATATATATAATTATGAAACAGGTAATAAATGTAAAGTTATTCTTTTCACTGGTTCGTTCTTTCTGTCTCTCTTCATTATATACCATTTTTACCAATCTGTCTTTACATTTCTAGGGAAAGGATACTTAAAAATGTACCAAATTTACAAGTGAATATGCCTATATATAGAATTTTCTTCAATTTTCAGTCCTTCAAATTTAATATAAAACACCTCTATTGAAAAACGTTTCCTATCTTTTTACTAATGGTTTATTCTTTCATTAACATGCTTTTAACATTTAAGTATTTGGTTTCCCTCTATGACTTTCCATGCTTTTAAGTGATCATTGAGTGTAACTTTTATAAATGTTTTACATTTTTCATAAAAGAGCAATATTCTTGAAGTTTATTCTTTGCAACATTTCTTTCTTTGTTTTTCATCTCTGAATCACCTTCTCAAACATACCCTTGCCCTCCTCTGTACACAGCCCTGGATGGAATCTGGGTGCAGGACAAGTTCAGAAAACAATTTTTTTTTTCAAGGAAACAGTTACTTAGTTTTCTTGAGGTTCCTCATTCCTTTAGGACACAAAATTGGGCAACCCCTTTTGGTCCCATCCCACTGTGGGAGCTTTTCTATCTTCTCAATGAATCTTACTTTCTCAAAAAGGAGAAGAAAAAAAAAAGGACATAAAATTGATGATAGCCTGATATGAAAAGGCTACTCTAGTTTTATTTCTATTTTCCCTGATGTCATTGATATTTGCATTGAGAACTCTTGTTATCTAAAATGAGTCACATAAACTGAGTGCATTTTAAGGTATGGGAAGAAAGCATAAAGCAGACCAGAATGAAATCTGAGACCATGGGAGGCATATTCACTCTATGAAATAGCATGCAGCAATGAAAATGACAAACTACAGGCATACCTATAATCGTGAATGCACCATATACACATAATATTGAATGAACAAAACCAGCCCCAACCTAGTGCTTACCTCTGATTCCATTAATATAAAGTTCAAAAATAGGCAAAGCTGATCTCTATTGTTAGGAATAAAGGTCATGGTTACATTTGGGGAGTGAAGAGTGGTTAGTGATTAGGTTTTATTTCTTGGTTTGGATAGTGGATATATGAGTGTATTCATTGTGTGATAATTCTTTCAACCTGTATTACTATTCTATTGTTGCAGTAACAAATTACTACAAACTTAGAATATTTAAATACCACCCATTTATTATCTTACTGTTTCTATGGGACAGAAGTCCAGGCTCAGCCGTTTCTCTGCTTAGCGCTTCACAAGGCTGAAATCAAGGTGTAAGGTTGGCTACATTTCTTTCTGCAGGCTCCAGGGCAAAAATCTGTTTTCAGACTTAACTCAGGTTGTTAACAAAATTCAGCCCCATGTGGTGGTAGGATTGGCTGGTAGTCAGTAAAATTTTTCTCAGTTTCTAAAAACTAACCACATTCCCTGGCCTGTGGCCCTCTTTATGTTTCAAGCCAGCAATGGCAATTGAGTCCTTCTTCCCTTTTAAGTCTCCAATTCTTTCTGATTTCTCCTCCCCCAACTTCTCTGTAGCTGTGTGACTCTAGCTGGAGAAATGTCTCTACTTTGAAGGATAACATGCTTAACATGTTTAGATTGGGCTCACCTAGAAAATAAAAAATGTTCTCCATTTTAAGGTCTGTAATATTAATTAGCTCTGCAAAGTCCATTGAATAACAAGAGGACAAGAATCTTAGGTGAACACCTTTAGAATTCTGCCTGTCACAATGTATACCTATTAATGTCTGTCTCTCTGCACATGTGTTATAATCTAATAAAGGTGTTTTTTGGTTGTGTAAAAATAAGTTGCGGAATATTATTTCTTTTTTTCACCTGTCTATGGCTCTCGGACTAAATGCCTCAATTTATTATTATTTTATTTTTTATAGATTCAGGTGGTACACATGTGTATTTGTTACATGGATATATTGTATAGTGGTTATGTTTTTTCAATCAACAAATATTTATTGCCTGCTTACTATTGTTGAGCCTTAAAACGGATACCCCTAAATCTGGCACTTTGACATGGTGGACTAAAGAAGTAGCCTCAAGGTGTCCCTGACCTTATTCACCCTCCTGTCTCTCAATCTTCAGCTCCCAAAGCACAGGATGAAACTGCTCTCTGAAGTTCTTGTATTTGCCTAAAGTTCACACCAAACAACCAACCAAACAAAGAAGCAAAAATCTTTGGCTCTTTCTCAGAGATTTCATTAACTTAACTCAAATAGTAGGAAGAAAGACTAAGGTCTGTCCAAACACCTAGACAAACTTTTGTCTCAAACAATTGTCTTCTATTTTGGTCTCCTTCAATATGTCAAAAAGAGTCATTTACCAGACATTATCTGTTCAGTGGACCCAACAGACTTTGTCCTGAACCATTGTATATTCTCTGAGTCCGTTCATTTTTTCCCTAAAAATCACTTACTGTCTTTCAGATTGCCACATTTCTCCCATGTCTTCTTCCCTTTTGAAGAGATAGGGGAATATGCATCCTATGATATATAAACATCTGTGCCCCATGAAATTATTGGGTGTTATGCACATTGAAATAAATTTTGTGTGCATTCTTTTTCTCTTATTAATCTGCTTTGTGTCAGTTGATTTTTAGTGAAACTTCAGAGGAAAAAAATGGGAAGTTTTCTTTTGCCCCCTACATTTTGTACCAAAAAGACAATAATTTATGTATTTGTGGGATATATTATTTAGGCATATTTTAAAAATTCACAAAGTAATCACCTACTCTCTGTTAATACAGACATATATATAATAAAATGGCAGAAAGTATATAAACTAATTTCTATTTTTATATACACAGAGTATTATTTATATGAAAAGGAAATAAATATTGTAAAATGATTGAAAATTTAAATCAGTCTTGCATATTTGTTTATCATATCTCTGTGATTTTTCTGTTTCTTTGAAATTTTTCATTAAAAACGTGAATTGTAATAGGGGATTGTAAAGATAAATGTAGTCATTTATTACATACTCATTTAGAGTCTAATGATCTTTTAGTTGTTGTTTGAAAACAAAATCAAAAGATGTAGTATTTTTAACCACAGTGACAGATATTTAATAGCTATCCTCAAACACTACTTTGCAGATGAAAAATGAGTATTTAGAAAAAGAACATTTTCTCATTGTGGCCTGTTTCTAAAATTCATGTGGGCAGGACTTTGCCTTTCATGCTTACCAATGCACCCTGGATGCCCAGATTATTGTCTATCACACAGTAGACATTCAGTGCACATTTGTCAACTAAATGAATGGATGCATCTTGGTCATGAATGGAAATATTGGAAGGGGCAATGGAGAACCAAAATGCAAATATGACAGCCTCTTTCCTCTTGTTATGAGAATACATATGTTGTGTGCCAGAGAAAATGCTATTTGTGCACCATACTATTTATTTTTCTAGGACAAAAAGAATGATTGCATTGTCTCCTTTGTTCAGTTGTGAGAGGTAGTCAAGTGATGCGCTACTGTTTTTAGAGGCAAGTAAGAATGGGATGGTGTATCCATTTTACTCTCTTTTGTCTTTGAGCCTTGAAGAACAGAAGTGTGAAATGATTGAAATACAAGATGGAAAATGGAAGCGACTCAGATCCCTGAGTTATTTTGAGAAGAACCACCAAAGAGAGTCACTGATCAGAATTAGACCTGATACAAGATAAATAAACCTTTCGGAAGTTAATCCACTGAGATTTCAGGATTCATTTGTTACTGAGGTGGAGTCAGTATGGTTTTACTAATACATTGTAAAATGACTTTTGCAAAATATTTTTCCCTTGCAATTGTGTTCATATTTGGAGATGAGGAAGATAATATTGAGCAAAGTTTCTTAATCTGCGCTCCACATAAATGATATTTATCTATTTTTCTAAAATATTAATAGGTATATTAAAAAGTCCATATTCAAAGAAATCGCTTGCAGCTAATGTGTTCAAAAATTAATTATATTTACTATGTAAGTTTCCAGAATCTCTAATATACTAATATCTATTGTAAATTCAAGAGAGGGAATGAGTAACTATATTTTTCAATGTTATTGGATCACAGAACCTTTTTAACGTGAACTTGCAATTAACATCTGATGAAATTGGTGGTTCAATTCCCATGAGTTAGCTAGAAAGTTCTTTCCCTATTACGAGGGACATCTCACCTACAACTCAACTTTCTTACCTTAATTATTCTGAAGTCACTAGGAATCTAGGGACACAATTTCTGGTAGAAAACAGGTACCTCAACTGGACAGAACGTAGTGTAATTTCCTCGATAATCTTCTATTATTTGTAGTCCACTTTTGGTCCAAAGGAAACACAAATACATGCTCTTTGGCTAAACAAAATCTGTACCTGCATGTCAAACTCAGTGCAATTGCTTCTCTTTTGACTTGTAAGTTAGTTATTGGCCAACCTGTCTCTGACCCTTCAGACTTCTCAACATGGGACATACTATTGGTACCCTGTGTTCCTCATACTGCAGAAGGCATAGATTAAATTCTTTTTGGAATCTCACTAAAGATCCTTTACTAAGCAGGTACCCTCCTCCATCCCAAGTATTGAGACTCACAGCACAGCCTCTCCCCACTTCCACAATAATGTTTTCTCTGGAATTTTCTCCTAAATTCTAATCTGGAGTTTATTATAGCTTCAATACAACACTTCAGTGAAGTATCATATTATGTTTGGGTTTGTTTTCCTACCTTTTTTTTGCCACTCCTATAGGCTGGCCAATCTCATAATTCATTCCGAAATTTTGTATCTGTTCAACCATGATGCTTCAGTATAAAGTTCTAGCAGCCGGGCTCGGTGGCTCAGCCTGCAATCCCGCGCTTTGGGAGGCGTAGGTGAGTGGATTGCCTGAGCCCGCGGGTTCGAGACCCGCCTGGGCAACTTGGCGAGACCTCATCCTACAATACATCAAAAAATTAGCCGGGAGTGTAGCGCGCACCTGTAATTCCAGCTACTTGGAAGGCTGAGGCGGAAGGATCGCGGAGCCCAGCAGGTCAAGGCTGCGGTGGTCGGGAGTGGCCACTGCACTCCAGTCTGGGCGACAGAGTGAAACTCCAACTCAAAAATAAATAAATAAATA
>CAUYQG010258461.1:0-11503 GCA_963574415.1 Tarsius wallacei
TGTAATCCCGCGCCTTTGGGAGGCTGAGGTGAGTGGATTGCCTGAGCCCGCGGGTTCGAGACCCGCCTGGGCAAGCGAGACCTCATCTCTACAATAAATCAAAAAATTAGCCGGGCGTGGTAGCGCGCGCCTGTAGTTCCAACTACCTGGAAGGCTGAGGTGGAAGGATCGCCGGAGCCCAGCAGGTCAAGGCTGCAGTGGCCGGAAGCGGCCACTGCACTCCAGTCTGGGCGACAGAGTGAGACTCCAACTCAACAAAAAAAAAAAAAACAAAAAAAAAAACAACTGCCTGGTGTTGGTACATGGACAGGCATACAGAAAAATGGAACAGGATAGAAATTCCAGAAGCAAAGCCTCAATTTCTCAACCAACTCATCTTTGACAAAGCCTCCAACAACAACCACTGGGGAGAGGAGAACCTACCTATTCAGTAAATGGTCCTGGGAAAACTGGTTGATCACATGCAGAAGATTGAAACAGGACCCCTATCTATCACCATACACAAAAATTAACACTAAATGGATCAAAGACCTAAACATAAAACCTCAAACTATAAGAATCTTAGAAAATGCAAGAGACAATCTTATGGAAACTGAAACTGGCAACCAGTTCCTGATCAAAACCCCAAGTGCCCATACAATAAGAGATAAGATAGACAAGTGGGACCTCATCAAATTGACAAGCTTCTTTAAAGCCAAATAAACCATCAAAAAAGGGGAGACAGCCCATAGAATGGGAAAAAATATTTGCCAACTGTATATCTGACAAAAGCCTAACATCTGGGATCTACAAGGAACTCAAATGTGCCGAAAGGAAAAAAACAAACAGTCCCATTAAAAAGTGGGCAAAAGACATGAATAGACAGTTCTCCGAAGAAGATATACAGGCAGCCAACAGACACATGAAAAAGTGCTCAACCTCACTAATCATCAGAGAAATGCAAATCAAAACCACACTGAGATAACATCTAACCCCAGTAAGAATGGCCATCATTAATAAAACAAACAACAACAGGTGCTGGTGAGGATGCGGAGAAAAAGGAATGCTTTTGCACTGCTGGTGGGAATGCAAACTAGTGCAACCTCTTTGGAAGACAGTAGCAATTTCTGAAAGAACTAGAAATTGACCTTCCATATGACCCAGCAATCCCCCTATTGGGAATATATCTGGAGTAACTCAAGTCATTCTACCAAAAAGATACCTGCACACGTCTGTTTGCTGCAGCTCTATTCACAATGGCAAAAAACATGGAACCAACCATGCTGCCCATCAAAGCTGGACTGGATAAAAAAAAAAAAGTGGTACATATACACAATGGAATATTATGCAGCCATAAAGAAGGACAAACATATTGACTACAGAGCAACTTGGATAGACTTAGAGTCTATCATACTCAGTGTTATATCACAGAAGCAAAGAACAGATTACCATATGTTCTCATTCATAAGCAGCCCTTGGACAATTATCATAATACTATAAGAAAGGAATTGGCAGTAGTAGAATACTGACAGGAAGGGGGATGGGATTGGCAGTTGAGGGAAACTGCCAGGGGAGGGAGGGGCACACCTCATCAACAAGGGTACTTGCATAATGAACATTTGTATACCTAACCCTAAATTGTACCCCACATCTTTAAAATAAGGAAAACAATAAAAAAAAGACTTCTTTGGGCAAACCTTTTTAGTACATCTGACTTTGGAACCAAGTTAGTATTTTCCATAATTTTTTTTTTTTTAAATGAGATGAAAAAAGAATTTCTAAAAAGGAAGTCAAAATAAACATATTAGCCTAGTTGTGAGTTAAGTTGGTAGCATAACCACACAGACAGAAATTATTTCAAGTGACCTTAAAACATAGTGACTAGACTGTGCATCCCTAGTGAAATATAAACAAAGATAAAAAGAACTGAAAAAAATCCTAAATAGCTTTCAATGATTATACTGTTAATAATTTTGGTATTGCAATCCTAAAATTATTACATATGTGCTATATATATTAACATAATCATGTTTATGCTTTATCCTAACACATGGACGTGTAGGTAGTAGGATAATGTATGAACACGATTATGCTAACGTCATTAGGGACTAAGATGTCAGAGAAAATAAAAAGATAAAAATGTGAGATTAAAGAAATTAGTAAAAACTTGATTATCTTACACTGTAACTGGAAACATCACTATACGCTCAGAATGCTTTTCCTTTGAAAAATTATTTTCTAGCTCAGTCTACTAAAGAGAAATAGCAACAAGCCGGTGGCAATAGCAATCAGCAGCCCTCGTGCCCAGATGGTGCTCTCTAAACACCATTTTCCACTAGAAGGAATGAAGACTCCTTAGAGAATTGGCTATTTACAAATACAGAGCAAAACACATACACAAAGTGCCTGGAACATTTATCATTTTGGGAAGCAAAGAAACTATGAAAAACTATAGTGATTCTATCAAAAGAATTCAAGAACCACCGTGAAGAGGCTCCCATTGTCCAGAAATGAAATAATTTGAGGATTAATAAGCATAATAATTTTTAATTCATAAGGATACAAATTTAACCATATCATAGATGTTCATCGCAGCATTGTTTAAATGATGAAATATTAGATACAACTAAATATTTAAAAATAACAGTATGTAGTCATCTGTAGGACTGTCATTTAAACCTTTTTGTAGAAAAGAATTTATGATTTAGGAAGATGTTTACATTACTAAGTTAAAAATAGTATGCACGGAGTATATTCCAGTTTGTTAAAAATGATCTAGGTACAAATATGCATAGAAAGAAAACTGAATGACTATACAGTGAAATGTGAATAGTTGCTATGTCTGTGTGGCAGGATTACAGGTGGTTTTATTTTAACTTCTTTTTATTTTCCAGCTGCATACAATTAAAATATATACTTTTGTATTTTTAATACAAAACGTGTGTTTAACAGATATTTAGTAAACAAAAAATGAAATAATTCAATTTTTTAAAATGATAGCATATGATTGGAAAGAGATATATATTTAGACCGTGGACAATGCTTGCACCTGTGGTTAGGGGGTCAATAACCTGGGTAAGAAATTACTGATCTAGTTCAACTTTTTCTATTTTAAAGTCACCAAAAAAGCAAGGTAACTTGCCCAAGGCCATCTCTACCAAACAAACAAACAAAAAAAGTCAAAAGTATAAAATGTGATTATATTTTAAAAGTTAGATTTATATTATTCATCTATGTGTACAAAGTTTTGTACTTGTCTCCTAAACCTGGAGAAAAGTGGCCAAATTTGGTACAGGTGAATTTATCATGGGATGATTAATAAGTGGCTAAAGATTGACCTTCAAGGATCTCAAGATTTGACCAGTGTAGATTTATAGTGATTGCATTGCACTTTAAGAGGTATTTTCTTTGTACATTGGTGTGCTTAGCTATGAAAGGACCTATAGAATAAGGGCAATTTATCATTTTAAAGAAATTGACCTCAGAGGGGTTTCATTCTTCTAAATGCTCCTGAAAATACTGTTGCTTTAGGCTTTGAGTTAGCTGAAACCCAAAGCTGAAACTAGCATAAACTCACCCACCCTCTTGTGCTAAAGCATTATTCATTGGCTGCATTAGGATTGATTGATGTCAATCTCCCTGACGACCAAATGAGACAGTCAGGAGAAGGAGCCCCCTCTGAGGTCAATTTCTTTAAGATCGTGAATTGCCCTAATTCCTTAGATCCTTTCATCGCTAATTACACCAATGTCTAGAAAATACCTCTTGAGGTGAATGCAATCTGTAATTAATAGTCAATCATCAGGGCATAATAGTTTATTGTAGCACAGTCTAGCCATGAAGAGCATATTTACATGCTTAATGAAAACAGCTTTGGCAAAATGAAAATCACATATCCCGAGATTCTTAACAATTTAACAGCAGTGCTCTCAGGGAATAAAGCTACTATTTATTGACTCCCTCTGTGTGCCTCTCATATTATTGACTATTTATTGATTCCCTCTGTGTGCCTTACACATTACTCACATATCTGGAAGTTAGTGTATTAGAGCAAAACTTTGAAGGGATATCATATTTCCCAAAGCCCTTATTCCAAAAACGTTGCTTGTGGATAGTCTCATGCCACAGTAAAAAAATAAAATTTCCCCCAACTACTAGAACTTTCGTGTATCTCTGTTTTTAGAACCATTTTAATAAACAAGCTAAAATCACTTTAAAGAAAGGCTATACAGGAAATGAGTGGAGAATAGAAGTCAGCTAAACTGGGCAGTCAGCTAAGATCACTCACTGTCTGAGAATTTGTTCTAGCAAATCACCCTCCTAACATTGCCCAGATTGTGCTTAGGCTTCATATATTCATACTCTGCTGGAGTGAATGTAGATTGGCACAGCTTTTTTGGAGAATTAATTAATTAATTAATTATTTGATAGAGACAGGGTCTCCCTATGCTGCCCAGGCTGGTCTCGAACCCCTGGCCTCAAGTGATAATCCTCCCACACTGGCCTCCCAAAGTGCTGGGATTACAGGCGTGAGCCACCACGTCAGCCATGGAGAAATTTTTAAATTATTATATCTCTAAAGTTTTTTTAGTGTTTGAATATTTTGATTCATTAATTCTGCCTTTCAGAATCTATCTTAAGGAAAGTGATCAGAAGATAACCATAAAGAATTATGTGAGTTTGGGTAATTTAGTTATAACAATGAAAATTTACAATATTCATTGTATCACAATATCAGTTTATTGTCTCTGAGCCCCAAATCCACACTTTTTTGTTACTGGAGCTGGACCCGATAGAGATTTCTCTTTTGTCAGCTGGCAGGATATTCAGCTTTGTCAACAGAGAGTACTGGAGGGACCCTGCAGAGCAATAAAGTTTCCAGCTGCACCTGCAGGCCAGCTTTCCCTACCAGCGGTCACTTCAGAACAGCTGTAGCCTGTTCAAACTCCACAGCAATGACAGACCACTTCTACAGACCAGTTCTAGCCCAACCATAGCACCCGGCAAAGGAAGGTAATTCCTGCAGACCAGTTTCCACCCACCTACACCCACCAGTGATGACAGGTAGCTCTTACAGACCATTGCCAGCCTGTGTGCTTAGGCAAGTTTCTTTGCTACTGCAGGCTGTCTGTGGTAGCTATTGCCTCTTTGAATCTCAGCTTGGGACAAGGAGGGCTCTTCCTAGTCCATTTCCTTATTGTCTCTCTTTCTCGGTCTAGAAGTATTAGCTGCTCTTTAACTTGTGATGCCTGGGGACCCCTTAGAGTTTCCCTTTTATATTTTTTTAGTAGTAAATGTGGGGGATATGAAACTTTCCCTGTTCAAATAACAATCATAGTTTTGGTCTCAATCTGGACTTTGTATGATACAGATGTTAAAGGCTCAACAATAAAGGATTAGTTAAATAAATGAGGATATATCCATATACTGGTATAATACTATTTTGATTGTTTATCGTTCCCTTGGTGAGATGACCCAGATCTTCATTTGAAAGGGTTTTATTTGCCTTTTTTTTTTTTGGTTATTTGCAGTAATTACTCATTTGCTAGTGTCAGACACAAAAGTTCTAAGAGGTGCCTTAGGAAACCCCCTAGATTTTAGACATGTTCCTTATTCCTGTTTTATAGTAACCCTAGCTCCTTAAGCAAATCATGGTCTATGACCTGTGTCGAACAGTAATTCCTTTCTTTGCTTGAGGAACCCAAAGTAATCAGTTGGTAATTTTAGCTTCTAGATCAGTGGAGACACCACTGTATTTCTTGGTAGAAATATCACCCTACTTCAAGAAATAAGATGTTTAATCTAGAAAAACATGAGTTTTCAGAGACAAACAGCACACATTTTTGTAGTGTTTCACTGAGAGTTCTAATAAGCAGGGTCAATCATATACCACCCTTTAGTTCCTGGGCCCATGCATTTTAGATATTGGGCAGAGAATCATATATCAGCTATCACTTTCATACATATTCCATATCCTGAAGGACATTTTAAGACCCAAAGGGTTTTGTCCCTGAGCTAGTTCCTTAAATGAGCATTTACCAGGCTACTCCATCATTTTAGGTGTTTCTGAGCTGTAGAGTAAATGATAAGACCAGTGGGTCTCATGATAATGAGCATATTGCTATAAAATGGTACCTTCCTTTGCTATAAAATGGTACTTTGGTCCTAGTTAATATTGTAGGGAGCATCACAATGATAGACCAACTATTGTTATGTCCTTGAATGGTGGTACTGATAGAGGGATGTAGGAAGAAAAGGAAAATCCATACTCAGAGTATGTGTTAATTCTGGCAAGAACACATAGTTATCCCTGTCAAGATAGATGGTTCTGGTAGCATTAATATTCTATCAGGTGACTTGCTTGGCTTGATGCTGTATCAAGGGTTTGGCATTGGACACCACTACTAACAGGTTGGAAATTCAGCATTGGCAGTAGCTGAGTTATCTTTTGTGAGTGGCAGCCCATATTGTTGGACCATGCATATCCTCCATTGCAACACAAGGGATAATGTTTATGGGCTTTGCTGCACAAGCACTGGGCAAGGAGGGACTAGCAAAGGGTCACAGAATGGATCATCTTGAGAACACGTGGTTGTTGAGAGTCTCCTCTGCAGTGGAATTTTTTTTTTTTTAGTTGTAGTCACTCTGTCGCCTAGGCTGGAGTGCAGCTGGCATGCTCACAGCCACCACAGCCTCGACCTTCTGGGCTCAGGTGATCCTTCTGCCTTAGCTTTGCAAGTAGCTGGAACCACAGGCGTGTGCTACCACATCCTGCTTTTTTTTTTTGGTTTATTGTAGAGGTCTCGCCAAGTTGCCCAGACTGGCCTCAAACCCTGGGCTCAGGTAATCCTCTCACCTCTGCCTCCCACAGTGCTGGGATTACAGGCATGAGCCACCACACCCAACTGCAGTAGAATGTTAATGTGAAATCTACTTTGTGTTTCTTCCCATAGGTTGGTTCACAAGCTTCTTTTCCAGACTTTCTTTTCTCCGACCTTCAAAATTTCGTTTCTTCTTCTGTTAAATGGTCAAGGCGTTCACTACTGGTTAGAAGCTAATTTATATTTAAGGATTTGGTCATTTTTCCCCCTCATCTGAAGTGGACAATCAAGTGTGTTGCTCATAGTTTTGCCCACCGAGAGGATTTCCCTTCACCTCTTTTCTTTGGGGCTACCCCAAGTAGGGATGTAATTCAACAGCAGACTATTTCTGGCTAGAGGCAATAAGTCACATCAACCCATTATGGACCAGGCCTGGGATGTTTCTTACACCATTAACTGTTTGTAGGTGGCAATTGTGGCAGCTCCCTGTAAACCACATGAGCAGACACAGGTGGTCCAGCTGCCCAAACCCATAACTCCTTTGCAGTGTGTGTTCTGGCAATGGTACCTATCTGTACCTCAAGTGAATCCACCCTAATGGCTCAACTTGCTGAGTGATGAGATGAATGGAAAGTAGTGAGGATGATCTGAATTTCCCACTGAGGAAGAGGCCGAGTCCTAGGGATAGATGGGACTGAGTGAACGTTAGGGAGAGACACAATTGCAGGAGAATGGGTCATGAGATCAGTATTGGAAATGATGACCACTGTGCGCCTATGGGGCATCTGAATGTAGATATTGTGGCGTGAAAGACATCTGAGTGAAGAAGACCTTGAGATAATTAATCTCAGCCCCAGTCACTGTCAAACTATAACTGCATGAGAGACCCTGAGTGAGAAATTCCTTGCTCAGTCAACATCCGGATTCATAAGTAAAGTAAATAATTATCATTGATTGAAGTCACTGTTCTGGGGATGGTTTGATATACAGTAATAGAGCACTGATACAGATATCTGGCACACAGTTGGCTCTAGAGGTCTGAAGCTCAGGAGAAAGATCTGGCTTGGAGGTAGGGATCAGGAAGTCCTTTAACAAGGAGAAAGCACTTGAAGTCATTTTGAATGGATGACATCATTAGGGAGATAATGTACATTGAGAAAGAACAGAACAAGAGCCCGCAATAGCACTATTAGTAACAACGCTGAAGGTACCAAGAAGAAAGAAAGAAGAACTTACGCGAAGACTGAGAAGGAGTGGATAAGGTGATCGAATGACAATCATAAAAAAGTTGATCTCCAGGAAGCCAACAATGAGAGTACTTCAGAAAAAAAGAGCGTTGTCCACAGAGTTAAATGCTATGGAGAGAGATTAAGTAAGACAAGACCAAAAGGTGTCCTTTGGATTTAGCAAAAATGGGTTTTCATTGTCGGCAAAAGCAGTTTCTGAGAGAATGGTAGGCTAGAGAGGGACGGGGCAGAAGCCAGAATGCAGGGGGTTAAGCAGGGAATAGAAGATGAGAAGGAGACCAAAGCCTGTGCTCTTTTTCTACATCATGGAGCCTTTCCCCATACTAGTTATGCATATATCACTTTTTTCTATAATTTAATAACTCACAAAACAATCACATTGTCATGAAGCCTACAATTCCACAATAGCATGGGTAGATCATATCCTGGTGTATATTTAATGTTATACTTTAACCTGCAGTCTCTAGTTATAAATGTACTACTGTGGTGTTGGTTTTCTTTGGTCTGTCATTATAGTAATCACTTTGAATCTCTTTTTGTTTATTTCTCTTGCAATTAAAATAGTTCATCATTTAAAATAGTACCCAGTGTTCAGTGTTCATTGGTGCCTTGTAATTACTTCAGAAAAACAGTCTCAGTTTAAAAGTTATAAACTCTTAATGCTTCTCTGCGGGAGGAATAGCTCACTTTTGCCAGAGCTGACTGGGGAACATTATTCTAGTCATACCCTGCTAATTCATTGGCTTGATTGTTAGGGCTCCCATTCCAGTTTACCCTCCTGGGAGGCTGGTGTGGGACTCTGCTTATCCAAGCAGGGGTCAAGGCCTCCTTGGCAACAGTGAATGAGTTGCCAGGGGCTGTGGAGAGAAATTCCTCTCAGTTCAACTCATAAGTAGATCCCGCTACAATGGCCTCATTTGGCTCCTCTAAGCCTCTCTTTCTCACCTCTTTTCAGGGCAAGTCTTACCCCGTTTTCTTCATTCCTTACTTGTGCTTTCCTTGCCATAAATGGGTAGAGGCAAGCACTATGACAAGCATAGGAGTAAGGCCTTTAAATGAGGAGTTTACATTTCAAAGGATGTGAAAATGATCATTCAAATGTCATTTCCAAATAAGGCTGTACACATAGACAGAAACGCAATGAACAGATTAGGAAGAGGACATGTAACATGCATTTTAAACTACTGTTGCATTCCTGGGTTACACTGTCCATGGAATATATTGTATTTTAAATTATTCTTTTATTATATGTAAACATTTAAAAAGGTAATATTATTTGCTAGATTATATGTGACAATCTATGTTGGCATTTCTTCATATTTTATAATTCTAGAACCCTCTAAAATGGAAAAATCCTGGGTGCTTCTCAGCATCTCAGAAGCCCTACTTGGGGCAGCAACTTTGACCATCTGGGGGAAGGCACTGTCCATGTGGAGGGTGATTTGGTGAATTCTCTGGGAGGTTGGAAATGTAGTAATGAAACAGTTACATACTGAGCAGGCTTTGGTGCCTAGCATCCTACTAGGGACTTTCACATGCTACATTTAATCATGCAGAATTGTACAGAATGAGGCCTGGGACTATGAAATCCTGGGAGAGATAGTCTGAGCTGTCATTTGAAGGGAAAATTGCAGCATGTGGGACTTAAAAACAGCTTGCAGTGAGGCTTGGGGTAGGGGTAGAAAGAAAAAGATCTTGGCAAATACATTCTGCACAAATACTTGTGTCATCCTCAATCACGTCGTCTTTGTGACTCTTTTCCTGGGTTAATCTGGTTGGCAGATGGATACAAAATGCCTTTTAGTCTTACAGAAGGAACATAGAAGGCATGTATGGACTGTGGTTGTGTTATAACTAGAAGACATGTTTCAGGGGTTTCTGGTGTGTGCGTGTGTGTGCACAAGCAGGTCTGTGCATGTGTGTGTGGGCACATCCTTGTGCTGAACATATCACCAGTTTAAATCTGATTTTCAACTGGGCAGATTTTGAATGTTTCTTTAGTGTAGCCTAAGTGAATATATTTTTTAAAATGGAAAGTAGAGCATGTTCCAAAAGTTCTTTTATTCTGTCATCAGAGTGGTACTTTTATTTATAGTAATTTCAGGTCCCTAAATACCTTCAGCAATATTAATGGGACAAACAGAAAATTATGTAGTAGATGATTAGGTCATGTGTTATTTTACAGAGAACTTTATTTCTCTTGCCTTTGGAGAATATAAAATTTCTTTTTCTAAATTGTGATTAGATCGTATTCCTAAGATTTACTTAAAAGTAACATTCTTGCCTATGTAGCAAGAATATGTGTAGTACAATTGGCCTTGTCTCTTTGCCTTGATGATGCAAAAAATATGTGTATATGTAAAAATCAATGTTTTGGTTTGCTAATATTTATTATATGGAAATAGTCTTACCAGAGTCTCAAAGACATTAGGCAGTTTCTCCCAGGACACTGAGCCTGTTAATGGAAGAGCTGGGAGTTTGAATGCCAGTCTGGCTGACCCTGAAGTTTATAGTCTTTCTTTCTTTCTTTTTTTTTTTTTTGAGTTGGAATCTCACTCTGTCGCCCAGACTGGAGTGCAGTGGCGGCTCCCGGCCACCACAGTCTCAACCTGCTGGGCTCCGGCGATACTTCCGCCTCAGCCTTCCAAGTGACTGGAACTACAGGCGCGCACTACCACGCCCGGCTAATTTTTTGGTTTATTGTAGAGATGAGGTCTCGCCAAGTTGCCCAGGCGGGTCTCGAACCCGCCGGCTCAGGCAATCCACTCACCTCAGCCTCCCAAAGCGCGGGATTACAGGCTGAGCCACCGAGCCAGGCTAGTATAGTCTTTCTTCTCAAACAGGCTGCCCCTCAAAGTCATGGCAATAACTGAGAGTGGCACTCAGTTTTACAGCTCAGAAGGAAACTGGATCATCCAATGCTCTCCCTTTTTAATGAACCATTTATTGCCCTCCTATTTTTCTCCTTTACTGTGATACATGATGTGGAATTTGGAGATCAAAGATAAGGTGGCCTTCTCTCAAGAAACCCCGTAAGCTAGAGATAGAGGAGAAGACTAATAAGAATATTAATATAGCCGGGCGTGGTAGCGCGCGCCTGTAGTTCCAGCTACTTGGAAGGCTGAGGCGGAAGGATCGCCGGAGCCCAGCGGGGCGAGGCTGCGGTGACTGGGAGCGGCCACTGCACTCCAGTCTGGGCGACAGAGTGAGACTCCAACTCAAAAAAAAATAAAATAAAATTTTGCTTTAAAACAATAAAGGGAAGATGGCGACGGCACAGGTGGGACTGTGAGATTCTCTGAAAGTGAGTTCCCATAAAGATAAAGATACTTCCGCACCCTGTCACACACATACACACACACACACACACGCGCGCGCGCCAGCCGCACCGGTCCAGGGCCTGGAGACCCTTGGTCCCATGCACAGCTGGCTACCGCAGCCCCTCTGCTGCTTCAG
>CAUYQG010258471.1:0-13960 GCA_963574415.1 Tarsius wallacei
CGTATGTTTTGGTTTTCTGATTTCTTACAAGGGCTTACAGGGAACAACTTAGTTTTGTCTGTTCTGAGTCATCTCAAGAAAGGGTTGCTCTCTAACGCTTTCAATCAAAACATCTGCTGTTCTTTACATTCAGGGTCATGCCATTCAGATGAACTCCGATTTTGCTTTGTTAGCTAAACCATCATTCTTCTCTTTCCTTCCTCATCCCCACAACGTTAAAATAAACGATTTTTTCATTGTCTTGTCACAAGGGTCCATTTTGGAGGCACAAATCACTTATTCTGGTTCTATCCAAAGGCAGTCTCTGATTGTTCTAATATGTATATGTGTATATGTGTGTGTATATGTACATATATACCTATATATGTAATATGGGAGTTTCTATTTTGCTGCAGTCTGGGTTCTACTACTTAGTGGAGTTAAGTGGTCACTCCTGTTTGCTGACACAAGCAAATATAATACATGCTGTTAGAAAATCAATAAGTTGGAATATTAAGAATAATTTTCATTCGGTTTCGTAGTCCAGTCAGACCAGACTGTTGAACGTTTGAAGATAGTGGAGGTGAGAAGGCCAAAAGCACATCTGGTCCAACGGGATACCTCTCCTTGTTAGCACTGATTATTGACTGTCATAATCAGGACAGCATAATGCACAGCTAAAGGGTTAGTTTACTGTGGTCAGTGTCAAGGAGTGCAATGAATTTATCCTTGCTTACAGGCTTATAGGTCTGGAGGCCTTACCTTAAGAGCCCACTGTAGAATGTCAGTTTGTTTCGTGTTTACTTAACATCTACTCCTAATTTTTTAATGATATAGACTGTTAGAATTTAATGACTATGGGAACATGACTATTCATGTGATTACTTGTAGATTTGGGGTAAATATTTGAATGATTGAAGATTTCAAGTGCAATTTTTGAACATTTTAAAATCTTATGTTCTTTTTTTTCCATACTAAAAATATGTACAACTACTATTATGTTCTGTTATTTTGACAAATAGGTTGTTTATCAGACATTACTTAGATGAAATTTCTCAATGAGGACAGTTACTTTTTAATTGGCTAAATGCTGTTAATGTTGTAGTAGCTACTTTTATTGACCATGTTTTTATTTTTCATCTATGGGCTATCTTTCACTTTGCTTTTATAGAATCTGATACTTAAAACTAGCTTCTTCTATTCATTCCCCATGCTCTTTCTTTTTTTTCCCATTTTTTTTCTACTTGTCTCATTATTGTATAGATTCAGTTAAAAGGAATGCTTGTAGCTTTATACCCACTAGATAAAATAATAAAATGCAAAACAACAAAAAAGACCATTTTTGAAGGAAAAAGATTGCAAAGTTCCTGAGTTAATTTTTGTGAATTTAATGTTAATGAGAAATCATGTATTTTTTCTTTAGCTAGGTAAGATTCATTAATATATTTTTCTGAAAATACAAATAATATCATAATATGATTATCAATCATTAACATTAATGATTGCTATTCCTGGTAGCATAAGACTTTGGAAATTTATTCATTCATTTAGCAAATATAAATGTGTATATACACTCATCTGGATATGAGTGCATGTAGGTAGGTATCTGTGTCTGTGTGTGTGTGTACATATATACCATGCATATACTGGGCACTATGCCAGATGATGGGTAATGTATAAAACTACTAAATCATGATTCTGCCTTTCTAAGGTTCTTTGACTAAATGAGGAAAAGATGTGAAATAGCACTGGGCAAGGATTGTCTATCTGTCTGTCTATCCATCCATCCATCCATCCATCCATCTATCCATCCATCCATCCATCCATCCATCTAATCTATCAGTCTATCTATCTATCTGCAGAACAGTGTGCTGGGAGCATCACGAATGCAGTGGGTTATCTCCTTAGAAGTGGATAAGGGAGGAAGACTTGTCAGAGGAAGGTTGAATAGTCCTGAAAGATCGTGAAGCCCTAACTAGGTTGAAGGTTTCCTTTAAACAAACAAACAAATGAAACCTGTCTTTTTGGAACTTGCATTCTATTTTAATTTGCTAAATATTTGAAATTTGGAACCCTTAAAGGAGCCCTGTTTAGGAGGCACTTATGTTTTGTTTATTTCTCCAGGCAGATTTTTCACTGTGCAGAGTAAAAGTGCAGAGTCAGTCATTTTTAATATGGACATCCACCTACTTTGTATTTGATGGTTGGATACAGCTGGCCAGTGATGAGCAGGTATATTTTTGTGTATCAGCCTCCATATGTTTATGTTGTTCACTCAGCATTGTTCAGAAAAGAACTGGTAGGTTTAACTGGTGGGGAAATGGAGGTAGAGAAAGAAGTGAAATAACTTTCTCAAGGTCACACTGTGATTCATTCAGAGCCGGAGCCAGAAATAGAAGCTGAATCTGTGAGTCAAGTCTGAATGTCCTCTTGTATTACTCATGTTTGAAAGTTCAATGCTTTAAGACAATATATAGAGTAAAAACTGTTTCTAAAAAATGTTAGAGGATTTAGGGTCTTTACTTATGAAATGTTCCAGCTTCTGTTTTTAATGGTTGAACATCTGGCCTTCCTTGGGCTTCGGATGAAGGATGATTGTTGGCCAGAGTGAACCAGCTTTTTTCTAGTTAGCTTTCATGGAAGCTGTTATTATGGTGGCAGAGTGAGTCCAGATTGACACAAGCCTCTGTTTGACTCTTCTTGTCATCTGGCATTACATTTGCCTCTTTACTATCCTCTGCTATTTTTGGTTAATGGGTGTCTTGGAAATTACCCGAGGCTTGGGGAACACTAGCATTGTCCTTAGGGAAATTGCTTTTGGGGACTTCATTTGGCATGTATTTGGATCAGTTAATTGCCAGCTGGCTTTAAAGCAGATGATCATTGTATCTATAAGTTTCCATAAGCATCTTTTATTTTTAAACCATAGAATGAGGGTTGTCAGCTCTGCAGGAAGGAACAGATGTTTTTTGCTTTTTACTGCTTCAGAAATATTGGGAGAAAACTCAAGTGGAAAGGGGACTCCATGGCACATGTTTATGTCTCTTTGGTAGATATAAAAACATTTAGCAATGAGGGAGACCAAAACAGCTATTAAGAAATGAATAATGTCTTAGGCCATTGCATTTAAATATTTCACAATTTGTTTGATATAAATATTTTTCAGTGTTTAGTAGAAAAAAAAATCACTTCTGAATTTTTTTTTTTTTTGAATCGGAGTCTCACTGCCCAGGCTGGAATGTAACGGCATGATCATGGCTCACAACAATGCCAACCTCCTGATCTCAGGTGACCTTTCCACCTCAGCCTCCAAGTAACTAGGAGCTGGATTGTAGGTGCTTGACACCATGCCTGGCTAATGTTTTTGATTTTTTTGTAGAGACGAGGTCTTGTCATGTAGCCCAGGCTGGTCTAGAACTCCTGGCCTTAAGCAATCCTCCCACACTGGCCTCCTAAATCAATCCTCCAGGATTGATTATATACCCAGACGCTTCCGAAATTTGTGACATTCATTAACACATTAAGTATAACACATTAAGTATAAATTCAGAAGCTTGGTACTGGAGTTGTGCTAAATCACAATTAAGTTGATTAAAGTTTATATTAACATATTAAATGTGTGATGCTGAATCACTTTTGATAGGAATCTTTCCAAAGTCAATTATGTGCTTATCTTTTTTAAACACATGGAATAAAAGTTTAATCTGTTTTAAAAGGCTTAATGTCATCTTCAAGCACATCAGCACATCATTGTTACATCTTATGAAAACATTAGTGACATCCTCAACAGCTACTACAGTGTGTAGGCTGGTGGGATCAGTTCTCAGTTTCTGGGTTTCTGTGTCTATGTAGTTTCTTGACACTTTCCTTGCTGTCAGCTATTTATTCTTAGAGCTGTCTTTAATCTCTTACCCCCAGCCCCTAATTTCTTGTAATTTGATTTTTTTCTGATCAATTTATTATTGGCTTGTAAATTGTGTAATTATGGTATTAGCTACATTTATAGTACTTCTGCTAAATACCAGGCTCTGTGTTGGTGTGTTACATAACTATCTCTTATCCTTACAACTGTCTTGAAGTGCAGCTGTTTATCCTTATTTTTCCAATGAGCAAACCAAGGCTCAGACAGTCATTTGCCTAAAGGCATTAAGCTAGTAAGTGGCCCATCCAGGATATGTTCTTAGAAAACCAAATCTGTTGTTAATGTGTATAAGATGAAATCAAGTAGAGTGAGTCTTTGGAGGACTAACTAATTAATAAAGTGCTTGGAGGCCGGGCATGGTGGCTCATGCCTGTAATCTCAGCATTTTGGAAGACTAAGGTCGGAGGATCCTTTGGGCCCAGGAGTTTGAGAGACTATCCTGGGGCAACATAGCTAGACTTCGTCTCTACCAAGAAAAGTTGTTTTTAAATTAGCCAGGTGTGGTGGCATGTACTTGTAGTCTCAGCTACTGGGAAGACTGAGTTAGAGGATTGCCTGAGCTCAGGAGGTTGAGGCTATGGTGAGCCATGATTATTGTGCCACTGCACTCTAGCCTGGGCAACAGAGTAAGACCCCAACTAAAAAAAAAAAAAAAAAAAAAGTGCTTGGTCTTTAGAACTTGGGTTTTGCAGCTCTTATTTTGGCCTTTCTAAAGGTTATCTTGATTTTTTCTATCAGTCGAGAGAAGAACCCACTCCAGGAGGATACATTTTATTATATGGCTTGTTAAATTGTTAAACTGGAAATTTTAAGTCCAGGAGTAGCCTGATTTCTAGCAGCAGCACCTGACAGAGTTAATGTCTGATAATGAATGAAGGTCAGGATCATCCCTGACATATTATGTCTTACTGTCAAAGGAAAGGGGGTTAGAGGAATGCTATCCTTTCGCTTAAATACTGCCTTACTGGGTTCCATAGATCAGAATA
Source organism: Tarsius wallacei (assembly GCA_963574415.1). Lineage (NCBI taxonomy): Eukaryota > Metazoa > Chordata > Mammalia > Primates > Tarsiidae > Tarsius > Tarsius wallacei. The sequence goes on from CAUYQG010258471.1 coordinate 4,888, forward strand.
GAATTTGGCAGTATCAGCTGGGTCTGGGAACACTGCTCTTAAATCAATTTCGATTAGTCTGAAACCTCCTTTTGCATGGTTTCCTTAGGGCTGTGGTTTGGATTGAAGTCAAGTACCCCAACAGCTTCAGTGATGGGTTTTAATGACTGCTTTATGAGTTGAGGACTGGCCTAGTTTTAAGTGCATTTAGGCATTTGGATGTAAGTCATTTTTATTTGAAATGAAACAGGTGCTTTTAGTGCTTTTCCTTGTGATTCTAGTAAAAAGGTGCAGACAATATACAGTTGGGTGATGGTAGCAGTGGTTGTTCTAACTACTGTTATTCTAGGTATATTTGCATCCTAGCTTTGCTATTTAGATAAGTGGCCCTCAAGTAATTTTTCCTCATATCTGTGAAAGTAGAGATGAATAATGTTAAGATTAAATAAAACAGCATATATAAAGCCCCTACAACCCTGCCAAGTACATCGGCAGCATTCAGTTGGGGCTGTTTGTGCTTCTAACCTGATTTATTATCTTAATAAACTTCATTGCTTATTAAGAACAATTTGTTAAAGCAAAACACTCTGAATGTGTATACAAAAACTTGACAGGGCTTGAACTGACCAGATACTAGTTGAAAATTAGTATTTCTGGTCACAGTCACTAGTTTTTTTTTTCCCCAGTTGTTTATTTTATGCATCATATTTCTTTTATTTTTCTACTATTGTAAGCATTTTTGTCATTTTATGAGATATTTTGGTTTTCTTGGGGGTTTGAATAGGAAAGCATATGATGGGAGTGTGGCTGTAAGATTAGGGGAAGGGTGCTGCTTTCCAAAAGAGGGGCAGAGAAGAGGAGGCAGCAATTGACATCCCAGGCTTTTATGCTCTGCACAGCACCTGGCTACAACCTCCTGACTGCAGCTTTACCCTCCCATGATTTCCTTCATAAATCTTCTACTTTAGACAGACTAATCTGCTTACTATTCTATGAACATGCACTTCATTTTCCCTGACTTGGTCCCTCGTCCTGCTGCCTTTCCTAGGATTTGCCTCTTTGGATTTAGCATTTGAGAAGGGCTGATGGAATTCCCATTTCCTCATTGTATCTTTTCCAGTCAGACCTTACTGGTTGTCACCTCATTGTCTCTGTACTTACTGCCTATATCATAATATGTATGCATCTTGGATTTAGGCATTCTTTTGGTCTTCTTTCTTGCCTCCTTCTGCCTTTCCTTCCTCCTTTTCTGCTCACCTGATTCTGTCCATCCTCTAGTCTTTTTATTTTATTTTTTTATTTTAAAGATGTAGGGTAAAATTCAGGATGAGGTAGATAAATTGTTATTGTACAGGTAAAGTTTGGGCTTCCCCTTGGTCCCCACTTTGCCTGGCTTGAGATATCGTATAGTCTTCTATTAATCCATCCACCAATATCTATTCAGTGCCTTGCTGTGGTGCCAGTCGATGTGATAAGCACTGAATATGCTGAGGCCTTGATGAATAATTGTTCACCATTTTTTGGGAGGGTGATATAAGTAAGTTGGATATCCAGGTTTCCTACTGGCAATTAAAACTAGTCAAATTTGAGTTGGAAAATTATTAACCTTTTTTTTTTTTTTTAACTTTTTTTTTTTTGAGTTGGAGTCTCACTCTGTCACCCAGGCTGGAGTGCAGTACACACTCACCTCACAACTACTCCAGTGTGGACCTGCTGGGGTCCGGCGATCCTTCTGTCTCAGCCTTCCAAGTAGCAGGAACTACAGTTGTGCGCTACCATGCCTGGCTATTTTTTGTTTCTTTGTTTGTTTGTTTATTGTAGAGATGAGGTCTTGCCAAGTTGCACGGGCTGGTCTTGAACCCGTGGACTCAGGCAATCCACTCACCTCGGCCTCCCAAAGTCCTGGGATTACATGTTGAGCCACCAAGCCCGGCCTACTAACTATTTTGGGAAGCAAAAAGTCTTTTCACTGGGGTGTGGTTGAATCAATGGTGAAGGTAGAATGATACTTTGGTAGAACTTGTGTTAAGAACATTTATTTTTGTTTCCATAGGTTAATTTTAACACGGTAATACTATTACAGCAACTCCAAGCTTCTAAATACAGCCTTCATTGTAATGAAGAAGAGATGAAGGGAATAGAGAAAATTTTATTCCTCGGATTATTCCTGCTTTTGTATTATAAGTAATAACCTGATGCTAATAAAATTTAGCATTAAGGGGGATGATTAGGAAGAAACAAATAAGTACTGCCTGTAACTTGATTGTTATTGGATATCATTTTAGTGACTGTAAAAACTTTTATGGCTTTTTTATAACAAAAATGTAAATGTATGGAAAATATTACTTCTAATCAATTTGGAATGGTAGTTAGTAAAGCAAGGGAGTTATAGCATCAAAATTATAGGAATAAATAATGCCAGTTACTGGATGCCATAAGAAGACACTAGCCACACTAGAAAATTATTACCCTTTTGACATCTGCTCCACTATTGTTGAGAGGGAAGGAACAATTTTTGTCTTTTTCCTTTATAAATATATACTTGGAACTGTTGATTAGATAGGACGATTACTGCCAGCCTTCTGTGATCCAGTCAGCTTCCAGCATATTATAGACCATTAGAAGCTTTATTATCTGTTACCTCAGAGCTGCAATGAACTGAAAATAGTTCTCTTATTTGCAGAAGGAGTAGAATAATTTCTTGGGAAAATCAAGCCTATGTTGTGTTTTAAAATGATGCTTAAACACTATTCAGTTGAGTCTCTTTTTGTACTACACACAGAAGCGTTCATTATAGTACTGGTGATACGGTGGACATGTGTGGAAAGTGATTACTTTAATGTATCCTTTAAATGGTTGCTTTAGGTCCACAGGAAGGAAAATCATGTTTATCGTAAGCTAATATCAGCACTAGGGCAAGAGTGCAGGATGGGGTGTTTTTTAGTCTGCTTCCCTTTTTAGTTTTGCCACTGGTTTTCTTTGAGACGCAGGGTAATCATTTCTTACCTCTTCTTAATACCCTGGTTTCCCAGGTTGGAAAAGTGATTGCAATCTTGCTGGGAAGCTTCCTCCTCCAAGTCCCTGTAAGGACTGTGATTCTTGAGAAGTGATGGCTCCAGCAGGTGTCTTTTCCGCTTGTATATTTATAGCAATTCTCTGCATATTTAGAGCTTTTCTTTATGGGTAGAGCTGAAGAACATTCCTGTGCTACAGGATCCATTGATGCCATGGCGTAAGGACGCTTTGAGTCTTGGTTTAGTTGATGGTGAGAGACAGCAGTGATGTTTTGAATTGATAGTTTTGATCAGTTTTCTATTGCTGCTGAAGGAGCTTTGGATTGGTTCAATCATCATTATCTGACATGAACATAGGGCCTTGTGTTTTTGAACACTGATGTGGTGATTATGTATACTAATTAATCCTGTTTTATGAAAAGATATGAAAGGGAAAGCTATGTTGCACAATGTGTGACCCAAAGATTTAGAATATATGGAGCCTTTCTAATATTGGCACAAAATACACTGAGCAAGACCTTTTAGATTCATTATCTGTAAGTAATCTTCTGTTTTGGGGTGGATTACAGGCTTTGGATTTGTCCTTATTGTTCAAACTGCTCAAGAAAATCAGTACTGTTAATTCTCTTTAATACATTGGTTTTGTTATGGTTTCAGTTTTTCCCACTATTCTATATGCCCACTCAAATAATTTTTATGAGTCTGTGGTATTCTATTTAGAAGTTTGCATTGACATTAAAAGTTTCTTAGAGACCAGAAGGATAAAAGGTTTTGAGAGCACCTAGATTTTTTACTTATTTTTTTTTTAAAGTTTCATTGTCCTTAAACAAGTACAGCTTGTTTAAGCCTATTACGAAGCAAATGGACTAGAATAGAACTATTTCATGATCTCAAATAGATGTGTTTGAATACTCTGTGGAGAGTTTTGTAAGCAAAGCATCTCTTCATTATTAAGATACAAGCTTTATCTTTTAAAAGTATAATAAAAGAAATGGAATAACAAAAGGGATAATCTCTTACAACTCTTTTTTTTAGCCTATATACTTGCAGATAATTGACCCCTCTTTTTCCTGTAGACCAATGCTTGCCTGTTTGGAGAGGGTAAGTTATGTGAGCTCTCTGTGGGAAGTGTTATATCTTGCAGTTAACCAAGATGTTCTATAAGCCAATTATATCTTCTGTCCTTTTAGTGCTATTTTGGTTAAATGGCTTTGAGGATATAAAATGTTGGCAGTTTCTTTCAGGTTATAGGATTTGATCTCCCTCTGGTCTATTTTTAGGAAAAATTCAGAGGTATGTTGACTCTGTTGGACTTTATATTTTGGGGATAAGCATAGAGGGTTATGTAAGAAATGTAATGATTTAGGTGGACAGACATCTGACTAAGCTGACCATGTGATATAAGTGAAAGGGTGATCCTAGAAGCCTTTAATCTTTAACTCGAATTATTTCTCTAACATTGACTCATTGATCATTTTCGTATCACCTGCTTTTGGCCACAAAGCCTGGGCATGTGGCTTTAGGTCTCCCTTTAAGCTAAACTCCTAAGGTTGAGCCCCTAATTTCCTTTTGTAGATACCTTCTTGGCTTCGTGACCGACTCTAGTTACCAAGACTGCTAGATCTGTCTTGAGTCTGTATCTCTCTTCTGGGCATCAGATACATCTCACTAAGATATGATAGGTCTAAGATATTTACTGTGGGCCAGGTTCAGTGACTTAGCCTGTAATCCCGCTCTTTGGGAGGCTGAGGTGAGCGAATTGCCTGAGCCCGCGGGTTTGAGACCCGCCCGGGCAACTTGGCAAGACCTCATCTCTACAATAAATAAAAAAAAAAAATTAGCCAGGTGTGGTAGCGCGCGCCTGTAGTTCCAGCTACTTGGAAGGCTGAGGCGAAAGGATCTCCGGAGCCCAGCAGGTCGAGGCTGCGGTGGCCGGGAGTGTGCCACTGCACTCCAGTCTGGGCGACAGAGTGAGACTCCAACTCAAAAAAAAAAAAGAATTTACTGTATCTAAAACTACGCCTACTATCATTCCCACCCTCTCAACACCCTCCCCGGGTCTCTCAGTAGAGCCATTGTCATCCAGCCTTGCCACATTCCTTGATTCTATCATCCTTCTCAGACTTCACACCTGGTTAATTTTTTCCATTTTCTCTACTCTTAATTCTCTTTAATATGCCTTCTAATTTCTGTTCCTATGGCCTCTACCCTTCCTAGTTCAGATCCCTGTCAACAACCTTTTTAACATGCTCTTGTCCGCAACTTTTCTCTCCTCCACTTCATTCTGCACCAGGTAAGAGAGTAAACTGTTTAAAATACAAATTGTAACTGGCTAGTTTTGACTTAGAAACATTTATAAAACATTGTTCCCCTATTGCCCCAAGGCTAAAGTTTAAATTCTTCAATACATAAATGTGTTAAACATGTTAACATATGCAATATGCTATATATCATATGTCAAGCATTATATGTTTTATATCTTTTATGCATAATAGCCATTATATGTATTTTAATATATTAACATTTAATAATGTGCAGTTTTTTCCACTCATTGTCCTGTCTAGATTATTCCTCTCCTTGCCCTAAGGGCTTCAGTCATTCTTCAGATACCTCATGTTCTCTCTGGTAGTTTTAGGTATTATTGATTCTCTCCCTGGTTGTCAGAAAAATAATCCATTAAGTCATATTCCTTAGTTCTTGATGCACTCCCATGATTAGTCCATGCAAAACTCATTTTGTCCTCATTGTGTTCTCTGCATTTTAAGTTCCTATCCTGACTCCTTTGTAGACATAGAGAAGTACATTTGTTATCCTTGAATTTGTATTTATTTTTGTAAATTATGTAGTATCTCTGTTTATGTTTAGTTCATCCAAATGTTCTGAGATAATAGATCTCATTATATTGCTTTTTTTGTTGTTTTTAAACTCATCTGTCTTTGGAAAAACAACCTACAAGTTTTTGAGGTTCCATCTAGTTTATTGTTTACTACTGCTATATAGTATTCCCAAGGATAAGAATCCTGTTGGGGTTCACCAGGGGGCACGCTATTCACCTTATATTGTGTGTGATTTATGGTCCCCCCCCCTGATTTGTACTATGTAGGGGCTTTGGGGGCATTCCCTAGATTTTTGTAAACAGTTGCATGGTAAGGAGCATCTAGATTCTCCTGTTCTTCTCTGTCACCACAGAAAACACTCTGATGAATATTCTGGTACAGAGTACTATGAGAATTTTTCTGGGATGTATATTCAGAAGTGGGATTGCTAGAGTACTATGAGAATTTTTCTGGGATGTATATTCAGAAGTGGGATTGCTAGGTCATCAAATAAAAGGTTTACTTAATTCGCCTAGATACTCTCAGATTAGTTTCCCAAATATCTTCCCAGTTTATGCTTCATTAGCTCAGCAAGTTAATGTTATCTGTTTCCACTAATCCAATGAGGGGAAAGTAGTATCTCATCGTTTTGCTTTTTTACTTTGTATTTATCTGTTAACTAATACCTTGGAGAAAACCTTTGTATATTTGTAGCCATTTGGCTTTACCCTTCTGTGAATTGCCTGTTCACATCCTTTTACATTTTTCTGTTGGGTTTTCTAATTTTCCTGTTTATTCACAGGATTTTCTTGTATAGTCTAGATGTTATTCTGTTGCCAGTGTTAGGAATATGATGAATTGTCACTAAGCCTCTTTCAGGTCTGCTTTCCTTACATTAGAGCCCAGAAATTTAAGTGGCATTTTTTTACAACCCTTGGAGGTTGTGCTTCAGATGTCATTTAGTTTTGATAAATTTGCTCAAGATTTGGAAGCCCCCAGTGAAGCCTAAGATTGACTTCCGTTGTTTCTACTTGCCAGTACAGCTGAAGATCTCTTACAGTCTTCCAGGGCAATGTTAACAGGGGTCTAGTGTCCAGGATGTAGGTTTTACCATAATCCAAGGGTGGGGTGTGGTTTGTCCATACAGCAGGCAGGTAGCAGACACAACACAGTTCTGGAGCTGGCAGCAGAGATAGCTTCCAACAATGAGGCTTCTTGATCCTAGCAGTGGAAGTTTGCTTTTAGAGCCCAGGTCTGTAGATCATGGAAGAGGCAGCTACTTCTTTGGTGACCAGATCCTATGTTGTGGCTTTATGGGAGGTTTCTAAAAAGATTCTAGAACTTTTTAATTCATACCTTCCAAAATTCTGTAAATCAAGTAGTACCCTAGTGTAAATCTTTCAGTTTAAACCATTTGGAATGGATTCAGTTCTGTGTAATAATTGAATTTTGACATATAGACTCGGTTTTAGATATTATAAATATCTTCTAACAGTTATCATTCTTTTAAATCTGTAGTGTCCTTGGTTAAACAGAAATACTTAATGTTAATATCATCAAATCTATTTTCAATGTATGGTTTGTGCTTATTTTTGTCTCATTAAAGAAATTCTTTTACTCCTAATTTACAAAAGTTCTGTTATGTCTCATCTTCTATTAACTTTATCATTTGACCTTATACATTTAAGTCTTTGATCTACAGTCCTGTGTGTATGGTGTAATACAGAAGACCAATTTTATTTTTCTTAATATGGCAAGCCAGTTTTTCCAGCACTAACTACTAAATAGTCTTTGCTCACTAATTTTTGATACCATCTTTATATCTTTCCCATATATAGAGAAATCTGTTTCTGAGGTTTCTATTCTTTCTTTCTATGTGTGTTTTTCTGTCTTCAGCAAGTACCATATGGTTCTTACAAGTGTGGCTTTGCAATATGTCTGATTATTTTTCAGAAAAGTATCCCCTTTTGCAAGGTTGACTTAGTCCATCAATAGGACTTTGTAGATTTCCGTTATAAATTTAGAATAGGTTAAGTTTCTTAAAAGATCTTCATGAATGTGAAAGACCTCTTTGTTTTTTCAGATAATCTTTTATGTACTTGTAATAGAGGTTAGACTTTCTTCTTCGTCTTCTCCTTCTCCTTCTCCTTCTTTTTTTTTTTTTGAGTTGAAGTCTCAGTCTGTTTCCCAGACTGGAGTGCAGTGGCATGATCACGACTCACCACAGCCTCAAACTCCTAGGTTCAAGCAATCCTCTTGCTTCAGCCTCCCAAGGAGCTAGGACTACAGGTGTGTGCCATCATGCCTAGCTAATTTTTAAATTTGTCTTAGAGATAAGGTCTCATCATATTGTCAAGGCTGATCTCCAACTCCTGGACTCAGGCAATCCTCCTGCCTCAGCTCATGAAATGCTGGGATTATAGGTGTTAACCACTGCACCCAGTCTTGTTTTATTTCTAGTTGATTATTTTTAGGGTAATGAAATGTTTTCAGTATCTTTCAGTTGTAAGTATTGTATGATTTCCCTTATGCATGTTTTTTAAACCTAAAGTTTATTTAGTGATCTATAGTTTATAGTTATATGAGATTTTAAAAGCCAGGACTTTACTTCTTTTTTTATACCAGATAGTCGAAACATTATCACAGAACATGGTATGGATCCTTTTGAAATTATTGTGCCTCTTTTTGGCATTGCATATGATCAGTTTTTGTGGATGTTTCATACTCTCTTTGAGGAGCCATAATCCTAAAATCCAGAGACATTAGCATTTTAATTTAGTAGATTGTATTTTGCATTCAACAATAAAAATCTCTCTAATGATTTCAAATACTTCAAAAGCGTCATTTAAACAACTGTCTAATATTTTACTCAATCAGAAAAACAACCATCCCCGAGTTTGCATTGCATATTTCTCCCTAGTTTGTCTTCTGCCTCTTAGGCTGCCTTTTAAACACCTTCATATGATTTCCTTCCACTTAGCCCTCACTAATTAAATGCTGCTTTCCCCCCAGGCTTCATATGGAGTCCATCTTAATATCCATCCTGAGGAATCCTTTCCATGCCTGTTGATAAATTCAAATTTCTAGCTCAGATCTCCCTTGTGAATTCCAGATGCAAATTTAATATTGTGTCTTAACATCCTTTTATAGATATGGGAATGGTTTCAAACTGAATTTATCTTTCTTCCAAAGTCGGCCTGCTCCCTTATGTACTGGCGGATTCCTGGTGGATGACAATACAATCTGATGCAACTCTTTCTCCAG
>CAUYQG010258476.1:0-10943 GCA_963574415.1 Tarsius wallacei
ACGCCTGTAGTTCCAGCTACTTGGAAGGCTGAGGCGGAAGGATCGCCGGAGCCCAGCAGGTCGAGGCTGCGGTGGCCGGGAGCGGCCACTGCACTCCAGTCTGGGTGACAGAGTGAGACTCCAACTCAAAAAAAAAAAAGACTCATTGAAATGAGGCCTTTGTCTTGTTCATTTGTATATATCCAGCTTTTACTATTGTATGTTGTATAATATATAATACAAAATGATCAAATAAATAAGAAATTGATTAGTTATTATGTTGAAATATTTTATGTTATATACTTTATATAGAACATATAAATATATGTTATACCTTATAATACTATAAGTTATCTCTTATAAATATTTATGCCACAATGTTCTGTGAAATTTTTATAATGTAATGGCCCTGATCATGCTTGGTCCATGTTAGAGGACCAAAAGAAATGTTCACCAAGTATTAAAATATTTGATATATTTATTTACTATCTTGATAATTTTATCTCCCAGAAGACAGAAGTAACAAATAGAGGAACTGCTACTTTGTATTTATTTATTTATTTATTTTTTTGAGTTGGAGTCTCACTCCGTCGCCCAGACTGGAGTGCAGTGGCCACTCCCGGCCACCGCAGCCTTGACCTGCTGGGCTCCGGCGATTCTTCCGCCTCAGCCTACCGAGTAGCTGGAATTACAGGCACGCGCTACCATGCCCGGCTGATTTTTTTATTTATTGTCGAGACTAGGTCTCGCCAAGTTGTCCAGGCAGGTCTCGAACCTGCAGGCTCAGGCAATGCACTCACCTCAGCCTTCCAAAACGCGGGATTACAGGCTGAGCCACCAAGCCCGGCTATGTATTTAATTTTAATAAAGAGGAATTGTTGGCAAAAGTCAGTGATGGGAACCTTGGGAAAATGGACTCGAGTTAGAGTTCTAATTGTTCTAATAGCTAGGGAGAGAAAAAATGGACATGGTTGAATGTATTACCAAGGCTGTAAAAAGTATATGCCATACATTTTAAAGAAAATAAAACACTTATATGGCATGGGAACAAAGAGGGAAAGATGAGTCAAAAGGCATCACAAACCGTCAAATCTGAAAATGCAAATGCTTTCAAAGGAAGTAAATCCTGTGTGGTTGGACAGAGAACTCTCCATTGAGCTGAGATGTTAAAATAACTTGCACAAAAGATGAAAAGATGGAACTATAACCAAGGAAGAATATGCAAATGTGACACAGACCTGGAACAACAGTGCCAAGAAGAATGCCAAAAATAAGCTCAGACTTACAGAAATGCTAAGGACAACCAGAGGACTTCTTAAAATTTATGACCTAAGAAATAAGCCACCTGAAGAGGAGTTGTAAATGACGGTGTCAGATTTACAGATGAAAAAGAACTTCTCTGTTTCTATTTTGTTTCTATCTTCTTTGTCTAGAGAGAAGTTTTTGTACTGGAATAAAAAAAGAAATGTGTGGGATCCTAAAATAAATGAAGACATCCTGATAAATAGCTGGTTCTATCCTGTCCAAGACAATAAATGTCATGGCAATATAACTTAATGAAATTGGCTACCTTCTGTTAAGGACCTTGGAAGAGTATTAGAGAAAATAAGAGGTACTGTTGGGAAAAAATGGAGAAAGGATAACCAGTAATGTAAGAGAGAGTAGGTGAGAAGGGAAAGGCATTTGTTCACAAAGGCATTGCCTAGGGAGCAGGGACAGTTCATGCATCATCAATTATTGATAGAGACACAGGGAGTGGGGAGAGTTGGTGGTGGTTAAATGAAGTAGTTCTCTTATGATTTCATCTAATTTCTCATAGAATTAAGTTACTAGTTGGTAAAAAAGACAACTGGAGGTGTTGGAGATTTCAATAGATATAGCATGGATAAAACCATCATCTTGGAAAATGAGAAATCCACTTTTCTTTTTTTTTTTTTTTAAGTTGGAGTCTCACTCTTGTTGCCCAGACTGAAGTGCGTGGCTCGCTCATGGGCACCACAGCCTCAGCCTGCTGGGCTCAGGCAATCCTTCCACCTCAGCCTTCCAAGTAGCTGGAACTACAGACACATGCCACCGTGCCTGGCTAGTTTTGTGATTTATTGTAGAGACTGGGTCTCACCAAGTTGCCTAGGCTGGTCTCGAACCCCCAGGCTCAGACAATCCTCTCACCTTGGCCTCCCAAAGTGCTGGGATTACAGACTGAGCCACCGCGCCAGGCCAGAAATCCACTTTTCTAAAAGCTGGCCATGGTGGTGCACACCTGTAATCCCAGCTACTTGGGTGGTTGAGGCAGGAGGATCACTTGAGCCCAGAAGTTTGAGGTTGCAGTGAGCCATGCTCCTGCTAGTCACTGCACTCCATGCACTCCAGCCTTGGTGACAGAATAACACCCCAGCTAAAAAAATTTCTAGAGAAATGCAGTGGAATCATTAAGCAATGTTGAAAGCCCACTTGATATCAGTGCTTATAAATTTAAAGTGAGATGAGTTCAACCAGCTGGTTGCTTTTTCTTCTACCACTATCAGCTGCTCTTTTGTAATTGCAGAACAGGGGGAGAGTTGAGTTTGACTTGGGTTGGGACTGTCCCAGGTAAATACAATGAAGGTAGATAAGGGCAAGACAACTGACCATGTTTTCAAGGGAGGGGTTATGATGACGGATTATGGAACATAAACTGAGTAAAGACGCTGGGCTCGGTGGCTCAGCCTGTAATCCCAGCACTTTGGGAGGCCGAGGCAAGTGGATTGCCTGAGCCCACGGGTTTGAGACCAGCCTGGGTAACTTGGCGAGACCTCGTCTCTACAATAAATAAAAAACTAGCTGGGCATGGTAGCACGCGCCTGTAGTTCCAGCTACTTGGAAGGCTGAGGCAGAAGTATCGCCGGAGCCCAGCAGGTCGACGCTGGGGTAGCCGTGAGTGTGCCACTGCACTCCAGCCTGGGTGACAGAGTAAGACTCCGACTCAAAAAAAAAAAAAACTGAGTAAAGAGACATGAGATAGGTGTGAGTATTAATGATGGGCAGTGAAAAAGAGGTGGGATCGATGGATAGAGGAGAGGAATTATTAGAAGTGGAGAAGAGGAAAGATAGATGTTCAAGGGCTTGAATGCTTGAAAGAAAGACTTTAGAGATGATGAAATTATTGATGACAAAGCGGGATGGAAGAAAATATGAGGCTGTATGATTTAAATATATCAAGTATGGGTTATTTAAAGTGCTAAGAGGCCGGGCTTGGTGGCATAGCCTGTAATCCCAGCACTTTGGGAGGCTGAGGCGAGTGGATTGCCTCAGCCTGCGGGTTTGAGACCAGCCCAAGCAAATTGGCAAGACCTCATCTCTAATACACATAAAAAATTAGCCAGGTGTGGTAGCGCGTGTCTTTAATTCCAGTTACTTGGAAGGCTGAGGTGGAAGGATTCCCTGAGCCCAGCAGGTCAAGGCTGTGGTGTCCAGGAGCATGCCACTGCACTCCAGTCTGGGCAACAGAGTGAGACTACAACTCTAAAAAAAAAAAAAAAAAGTGCTAAGAATGGTGATAGAAGTAGTAGTGAGAAGACAGTGACCCAAGTTCTAAAATCATCAATGAGTCAGGTGACCAGTAAGTAGATAGGTGACTGTAAGGAGTGGTTAGTCTGCTCTAATTCTAGCCTACTACTTAGGACTGACCTCTTAGACAATTAGTAGTGGTGAGATTGAAGTCTGCAGTGTCACAACCAGGAGAGGAGTGCTCTTGTTTTTGTCTGCTCTAACAAATCGGCCACTATCCCTTGCAGCCAATCAAAGATGAGAAGCAGAAACTGAGAGAGAAGTGGGTTTAATTTCTGCAACCAGGTAACAGGGATACAGGTCGGCCTCATCACCAAAACCCACTCCAAGCAACACAAACTCATTCCAGTATTGATACCCCAAATTTATAGCTGTCTACCCACTCCAAGTTAAGAATAAGAGGCCTACATGCAGTTTCAGCAAACTCAACTCAAGATCTGCATTAACATTTTCTGATATGTGACCACTGTTGGGACTCAAAGTCTCCTGGTCATGCTGACATTTTTAGATAACATTCTGGAATTTATAGCATGTTCTTTTACAGTTTTCCAGAGAAAAGGATGGACCATCACAAAATTTGGAAGGAAGAGAAAGTCACAATATGTAAAACTGATAGCCTAAAGTCACAAAATGTAAAACAATACATTTAATTGTACACAATTGTAATAATCCCCTATTTGCAGAGTCTTGGCCTATAACATTCCTGGCCACTGCCAGTTGTACCCATGTTTCTATCATGAGGTGGCTGACATTTTCTGTTTTTTTTTTTTTTTTGAGTTTGAGTCTCACTCTGTCACCCAGACTAGAGTGCAGTGGCTGCTCCTGGCCACTGTAGCCTTGACCTGCTGGACTCCGGCGATCCTTCCACCTCAGCCTTCCAAGTAGCTGGAACTACAGGTGCATGCTATCACGGCTGGCTAATTTTTTTTTATTTATTGTAGAGATGAGGTCTCGACAAGTTGCCTGGGCGGGCCTTGAACCCGCGGGCCCAGGCAATCTACTCACCTCGGCCTCTCAAAGCGCTGGGATTACAGGCTGAGCCACCAAGCCTGGCCATTTTCTGTTTTTTATTTTTTATCTGTTATGTGATATGCCAAGTCAGGTTGAAAAACAAACTTTAGTATATAGGGTAATAACAACTTTTTTTGGCAAGTTCTTATCAGGTAGTGGCTACCAAGCCTTTTTGTTAGGAATTTGGGTATGACAGAAAGTTTAGGTTTAGTCCTTATTTTCTCCGATTGGCCAAATATCCTACTTTAATATACCTCACATACATTCTAAAGGTCCCACGTGCCTAGGAAGACTCAATCCTAGGTCATCTGTTCCATTTACCTGATGAGGTCCCATGTTGCTAGGAAGGCTCATTCCTAGGGTTGTCTATTTCATTTACCTAGCGAGGTCCTGTGGAGCTAGGAAGGCTCTTTCCAAGGGTTGTGTATTCCATTTACCTGGCAAGGTCTCATGGAGCTAGGAAGCTCATTCCTAGGGTTGTCTATTCCATTTACCTGGCAAGGTCTCATGGAGCTAGGAGACTCATTCCTAGGGTTGTCTATTCCATTTACCTGGTGAGGTCCCACAGAGCTAGGAGGCTCAATCCTATGGTTGTCTATTCCATTTACCTGGCAAGGTCCCATGAAGTTGAGAGGCACATTCCTAGAATTGTCAATTTAGTGACAAGAGTTTCCACATCAGTGGTGTTGGATTATGGGGAAGGACATGATTTGACCTGAATTTTAGAGCCAGTTTAAGGGCGAGAGGGAGTCAGGCCCAGAGTTTAGTATGAAAAAAAAAAAAAAAAATCCTGGGTCAGATCCATATGACAAGCATCATGATCCAGGCTCTTGTATTTTTGTCCTTTTCCTTTTCCTGTATCTGGCATAGCACTTAAAAGAGTCATGTAGAGATAACGTATTGATAAGTGTAAATATGAGAGTTATTTCAGAGTTCATGAGACTGACCTGGTCCTGTGTTCCTGGAGGATGTCTGTCTTAGTTGTTGGTCTGGAGATTAGCCAAACCCCAGGTGTCTTCTTAAATTTCAAGCAGGTGTCAGTGGGTCAGTTCGAAGTTCAGGTATGGTCAGAAATGTGGTTGAGTACTTTCCCTAGGTGTGAGGTGCAATTGTAACTCAACTTCCCCTAATTTTGCAGCACAAGAGTCAGTCAAAGGCACCCAGCAAGGTCCTATAGTTGGTCATGAATTGAAAACAATAATTGTGAATGACAAAAGTCTCAAGACAATCACTGTCAAAAGCACAACCAACAAGAAAACCTGGTTATTTTGTAACATACAACAATATAATAATTATTACAATCATTGAAAACATATACTAAAACATAACATAATCATAGGAATGTTATACAATTTTGGCTATAATTTTTTTTCTTTTTTTTTGAGTTGGAGTCTCATTCCATCACCCAGGTTGGAGTGCAGTGGCACGTTCATGGCCACTCCAGAGTCAACCTGCTAGGCTCCGGCCATCCTTCCACCTTCCAAGTAGCTGGAACTACAGGTGCACACTACCACGCCTGGCTAATTTTTTAAAATTTATTTATTGTAGAGACGAGGTCTCGCCAAGTTGCCCAGGCTGGTCTCGAACCCACAGGGCTCAGGCAATCCGCTTGCCTTCACCTCCCAAAGTGCTGGGATTACAGGCTGAGCCACCGAGCCTGGCCAGATGTAATTTTTTTTTTTTTTTTTTTGAGTTGGAGTCTCACTCTGTCGCCCAGGCTGGAGTGCAGTGGCTGCTCCCGGTCACCACAGCCTCGATCTGCTGGGCTCCGGCGATCCTTCCACCTCAGCCTTCCAAGTAGCTGGAACTACAGGCGTGCGCTACCACGCCTGGCTAATTTTTTGATTTTTTGTAAAGATGAGGTCTCGCCAAGTTGCCCAGGCGGGTCTCGAACCCGCGGGCTCAGGCAATCCACTCACCTCAGCCTCCCAAGGCACAGGATTACAGGCTGAGCTACCGAGCCAGGTTTAAATCTTAATCTTTTAAGAATTTATTTTGGCCGGGCTTTTAAAAAAATTAGCCGGGTGTGGTAGCGCGTGCCTGTAGTTCCGGCTACTTGGAAGGCTGAGGTGGAAGGATCGCCGGAGCCCAGCGGGTAGAGGCTGCGGTGGCCGGGAGCGGCCACTCACTCCAGTCTGGGCGACAGAGTGAGACTCCAACTCAAAAAAAAAAAAGTAATAATAAGGCTGATGGCTCAAAGTTCAATGGTTCTTTTCTCTGTAAGTCATCACTACCTTAATCAATGGCCAATGATTGTTATATCATGGTTAACAACTTTGTAAAGTTATTCATTTTTGGAAATAAGTTCATTATCTTTCCTTTTTAAGAAGGCACTGTTTATTTTTCAAATTGGTTTTAATTATAAAGGATGACTTTCAATCTCCCTCAAAAGAAAACTATTTCCTTTTGCCTCAGCCTTCCAACTAGCTGGAACTACAGATGCACGCCACCATGCCTGGCTAATTTTTTGTAATTTATTATAGAGACAATGTCTCCCCAAGTTGCCCAGGCTGGTCTCCAACCCCTGGGCTCAGGCAATCCTCTCACCTTGGCCTCCCAAAGTGCTGGGATTACAGGCTGAGCCACCTCGTCTAGCCAAGAAAACGATTTTTAGCAGAAGATCAAAGAGCTCTGATTTTATGAACCTAACATGTTAATAAGGAATTCCCTGAATATCATAGCTCTCAGCCTTGCCTTGAATTAAAACTTTCTTATAAAATATCTTTTTTTTTTTTTGAGTCATAGTCTTTCTCTGTCACCCAGGCTGGAGGACAGTAGCATGCTTACAATTACTGCAGCTCAGTCTGCTAGGCTTAGGTGATTCTTTCGCCTCAGCCTTCAAGTAGCTGGAACACACGCCACCACGCCCAGCTAATTGTTTGATTTGTTATAGAGACAGGGTCTCGCCAAATTGCCCAGGCTGCTCTCAAACCCAGCCTGGGCTCAGGCAATTCTCTTGCCTTCACTTCCCAAAGTGCTGAGATTACAGACGTAAGCCACCATGCCCAACCTAAAACATCTTATATGATAAAATGACTAAGGAACTCTGTCTTACTAATGCATATGTTTCTAAGAGCATGATAGCTTATTAGAATATATTAAATATGACATGCTCATAATTTATACTAGAATATGTCTACAAGTTAGCTCTTGAACTAGAATATGAAATTTCAACACATTTTCCATTGGAGTATTCCTATTTTCAAATTGAGTCATCTTTCAACACCTGCCTAAAACTTTTTATCTGCTGAGTCAATATCTTTTTTTGTCCACAGCATTTACAGTAAAGAGTGTGCAACTGTAGAATTTCTTAGACGTCAACACATAGGTTGAGTAGAAAGAGTATTGACAACAAGTTAGTACTGGTGCTGGTGATGAGGAGGAGATGGCAACCACACCCACAGCAAAAGGCAAGCATTAACTTATTTTTTTTCTTTGAGTCAGAGTCTCATTCTGTTGCCCAGGCTGGAGTGCAATGGCATGCTCCCGGCCACCGCCACCTTGACCTGCTGAGCTCAGGCGATCCTTCTACCTCAGCCTTTCAAGTAGTTGGAACTACAGGCATGCGACACCATACCCGGCTAACTTTTTGATTTATTGTAGAGACAAAGTCTCACCAAGTTGCCCAGGATAGTCTTGAGTCCCTGGACTCAGGCAATCCTCTTGCCTTGGCTTCTCAAAGTGCTGGGACTACAGGCTTGAGCCATATGTCCAGCCACACTAACTTTATATAGAGAAAATGTAGAGAAGAAGAAATAGAGTTAAATATAAAATCAAATTAAAAGTAAATTTTGTCTACCCAAATTCACACAATTCCATGTATTATTTTAGGACCCATCGTGACCCACAGCCCAATTATGAAAGAACCATATATTAAAACAAACAAGCACACCTGCTGATTCACTGGGGGCTGGCTTACTTCTCTTCTTCACTTCAGGTAGAGGTTGATATGATCTTTGTCCCACAGGCTCATCACCTTGGATAGCTGTTAAGTCATGCATACTGAAACTTCTTAAACGTTCAGTTATTGCTCCTTGGCTCTATTTAACAGAGAAGAGAGAATTAAGGAAAAAAGTACTTTAAAATACTTAACATACTTACATTTAACTATTTCTGAACATTTTATTAAGAAACTTTCAGAAAAGTTAAAATAATTGTTCCGGGAACACCCACGTATTGTTTATATTTTGCTATATTTGCTTCTTTTACCGATTATCATCCATCAATCCATTTTCTTTTTTTTTTGTTTGTTTGTTTTTGAGTTGGAGTCTCATTCTGTCACCCAGGCACAGGAGTGCAGTGGCACGCTCATGGTCACCGCAGCCTCGACTGGCTGGACTCAGGCAATCCTTCCGCATCAGTCTTCTAAGTAGCTGGAACCACACTCAGCTAATTTTTTGATTTATTGTAGAGATAGGGTCTCGCTGTGTTGTTCAGGCTGGTCTCGAACCCCTGAGCTCAGGCAATCCTCCCACTTCAGCTTTTCAAAGTGTTGGGATTACAGGTGTGAGCCACTGTGCCTGGCTTTCTTTTTTTTAATGTATTTCAAAGTAAGTTGCAAATATCAGTATGCACTTCACCCCAAACATTTCAGTATTATTTTTAATTTTAAACTGTAAAAAAAAAGTGTATGATGAATTTCTTCTTAGAGTAAACAGCATGCATAATTTTGCTCTCTCCTAAAACTAGCACTTTGGGGCTTTTTTTTTTTTGAGTTGGAGTCTCACTCTTTTTGCCCAGGCTAGAATGCAGTGGCACGCTCATGGTCACCGCAGCCTCGACCTGCTGGGTTCAGGAGATCCTTCTGCCTTAGCTTTCCAAGTAGCTGAAACTATAGGAGCGAGCCACCATGCCCGGCTAGTTTTTGTGATTTATTGTAGAGACAAGCTCTCACCAAGTTGCCTAGGCTGGCTTGAACCCCCGGGCTCAGGTAATTCTCTTGCCTCGGCCTCCCAAAGTGCTTAGATTACAGGCTGAGCCACCGTATCTGAACACTTTTGGGCTTTAAATTTAAGATTTAGGGCAACTTTTTAAAGAAAAAGAAACATGACACTGTTTTAAAGCTAAGTCAGGACTGATGATGGCACTACCTAGAACAAGGCACATTTTTTTTTTACACTGTAGAGTCGAGGTCTCACCATGTTGCCCAGGCTGATCTCGAACCCACAGTCTCAGGCAATCCTCTCGCCTCGGCCTCCCAACATGCTGGGATTACAGGCTTGAGCCATTGCGCCCAGCAAGGCAGAAAAATTTAAGAGCCAAAGAATCTTGGATATGAAATGATACTCAGTTAATGAATTCACTATCTGCCAAGTCATTTCTACTGTTATACAGTTTCAGTTTAAGTCCTTTGCCTTAACAATATGGCAGACAACAGGCACTAATGGGTATCTAAATTGAAATTAGTTAAAATTAAATAAAATAAAAAATTTAGTTCTTTAATTGTGCTAGCTACATTTCAAATGTTTAGTAGCTGGATGTGGCTAGTGGCTACTATATCACACGGTGAAGGTGTAGAACACTTCTATCATTGCAGCTCTGAAAGATACATTTTCTGAACTTTTCAGAATAAGTACATTTCCTCCCCAAAGTATAAAGCTTTGTAAAAACAGAAAAAAAATTCTAAATTTACTTGCTTTAAATTTGCATAGCTTATAGATGACTCATTCCTTATTTATAGTAGATTAAAAATATTCTTTAAAGGTTTTTTTACACTTATTATTTCTTCTTTTCACACATATGAATTTATGATTGCCTCTAGTTATACTGTTACCATAGAAACTCATCCCTAATGGCTCATCTCTAAATTTCAAGGTCAAAGGTGCCACAAACATTCGGGAATTACTGCTAACTTGTATCTTACACTGAAGAAGGTTCTGATTTATGAGTCTTGATTCAGTACTCTGGGTTAATCATATCACATTATGTCAAAACCAAATTCCTTTTCCATAACCCACTGGAGCTTTGTATTTCTATCATATTTTAATTTTTATTTTATTTTTTTTGAGTTGGAGTCTTACTCTGTCACCCCAACTGGAGTGCAGTGGCTGCTCCCGGCCACTGCAGCCTCGACCTGCTGGGTTCTGGCAATCCTTCCACTTCAGCCTTCCAAATAGCTGGAACTACAAGTGCATGCTACCACACCCGGCTAATTTTTTAATTTATTGTAGAGATGAGGTCTCGCCAAGTTGCCCAGGCGGGTCACAAACCCGCGGGCTCAGGCAATCCACTCACCTCTGCCTCCCAAAGCGCTCTATCATATTTTAAAAATTGTGATAAGGAATCATTAAAGGGTCTATAATCTCAATAAAAATAATTGGATTTCACACATTTTAAAAACATTCTGGGCATGGCTTAATTCATTATACTTGCTTTCTCTTTATCAGATATCACTTATTTTTTTTTTT